>JADDOH010001089.1:0-35384 GCA_016648135.1 Agrypnia vestita | reverse complement strand
CAGTGCCTCTCGCGTCGAAGCAGCAACGTGACACTGCATGTGTTCTGTGATGCGTCCGAGAAGGCATGTTGCGCGGTGGCATACTTCGCCGAGACAGGAGAGGGCGGCATGAACGTAGCCTTCATCTCGGCAAAGTGCAAAGTCGCGCCACTAAAGCCACTCTCAATACCACGCATGGAACTACAGGCAGCACTATTGGCCGCCCGACTAGCAGCTACCATCAGAAAAGAACACCGCTGCCATATAATACGAACTGTATTTTGGACCGACTCAACAACGGTCTTATGTTGGCTGCGGACCGACCCCCGGTCCTACTCGGCGTTCGTCGCAAACAGACTCGGCGAGATCGATGAATTAACAGACGCTGAGGCTTGGAGATGGGTGCCGACAAAGAAAAACCCTGCCGATATCGGGACCAGAGATGGCGAACCTCCGGACCTCTCCGCGGAAGGCATGTGGTTCAGTGGGCCTGAATTCCTCAAACGAAGTGAGGCAAACTGGCCAAAGGAAAAGGCACGGCCTCAGCCCGATGAAAGTATAATGGAGAGAAGGCCGGCCACTGTACTAGCAGTACGACAAACCAACACGGGGGGAGCGCTCCCAGACATAGAACGTTTTTCGTCCAGGACCCGATTGCTCCGCACTACCGCCTGGGTGCGGCGTTTTGTGAATAATTGTCGTCACCTCAGTGGAAAACAGCCTGATATTACGATTGACGAAAGAACGGAGGCCGAGCGCACCTGGATAAAATACACACAGGCAGACGCTTTTGGGCCAGAGATACGGGCCCTCCAGAAAGGGGAAGTCATAGAAAAGACCAGCCGACTGTACCCGATGACACCACAACTGGATGAACACAACGTCATCAGAATGGGTTCTCGGCTGGAGCGGACCGCAGTGGAGGGCATACCGCCCGGATTTAGAGCGCCGGTTATTCTAGACGGCGCCCACCCATACACACGACTAATGGTGCGCTACTACCATGAACGCGAGAACCACCCGGGCACGGAAAAAACAGTAGCCGATATCAGAGAAAAGTTTTACGTGCTGAAATTGAGACCAACCGTGCGCCGGGTGAAATTGTCATGCCAGGCGTGCCGCAATATGAAGAGCCAGCCGAGCCCTCCATTGATGGGCCAGATACCAGATTGTCGGCTGGCGCACCATACACCTGCTTTCCACCACTGCGGTCTGGACTATTTTGGGCCAATGCAAATGACCATCGGCCGAAGGAGAGAAAAAAGATACGGCGCGCTGTTTACATGTTTAACAACACGCGCCGTACATTTGGAACTAGCCGAGTCCCTGTCTGCAGATTCAGCTATACTCGCCATCAGACGAATGGCCGCGCGGCGCGGTCATCCACGCCTCTTATACTCAGATAATGGGACTAACTTCCGAGGCGCGGAAAAGGAAATGGCGGCCGCGCTGGCAGAACTCCATGACGACCCACGAATGCAGGGACATCTCACAGAAAGTGGGGTACAGTGGAGCTTCAACCCCCCGCTCGCCCCACATATGGGCGGCGCTTGGGAAAGCCTTGTACGCGCTGTGAAGCGTGCGCTGGAGGCCACGCTGAAGGAGCGGGCACCGCGGGAAGAGACATTAAGGACCTTACTAGCTGAGGCAGAATACACAGTGAACAGTCGCCCACTGACACATGTGTCAGTGGACCCCCTGGATGACGCGCCAATCACTCCTAACCACCTGCTTCTAGGAATATCGGGCAGAAATACACATTTAACCCTTTACGGGGCATTGGATGCAAATGTCTGTTTAAAGAAACAGTGGCAGATGGCTCAGCAGATGGCTGACCTATTCTGGAGAAGGTGGATGCGGGAGTACCTACCGACCCTAGCCCGACGACACAAATGGCAAGAACCTGCACCCGCAATCAAAGAGGGAGAGATGGCCGTCATCGCTGATCCAGCACTGCCCCGCAACACATGGCCCAAGGGAAGGGTGATAGAAACAAAAGTAGCACCCGACGGACAAGTCAGAGTAGTCCGAGTAAAAACCACGGCGGGCGAATACACCCGACCGGCAACAAGAATCATCACACTGTCCAGGGCGCCGCAGTGACGGCGTCACTATTGCAGATATTGAGGGAATCCTGTCCTTCCTGTGAGTGCAGACTGTCTACACGGGGGGAGTGTTTCGGACAGGAATTAGAAGTTCGAAACGATCGCCGTGGAACGGTGGCGTCATCACGAAACAATGCCAGTTTTGAATGTTTATGTAAACAGATGAAATAAAAGACTTTATGTGACACACTATTTTTTGGACTCTATGAATAATGTTTATTATTATAGATTTAAATATTGACATATACAATGTAATATTTATGGATTTTTGTCACATCTTTTATTTTTTAATAAAGAGAGTAAATCGCTTGCAAAGCGATAGACGATGCGCTTTTCGAAGCAATCAGCCGTTCGCGGCATTTTTGACTGACATATGGTCAGTATGGAAATCGAAATATTTTCCAAATATTTCTGGAATTTGACCCGCTCACGAGGCGTGATAATTTAGACTGGTATATACATTTCCGAGAACCAGCCAATTGGGTGCGCCCGGCTGGTATTCCGAAGATTAAAGTGGGGCGGCAGGCTGCAGACTGACCGTTCCCCATATCGCTTGCATCTGATTTACGGGTACCCAGCCCGTAAAATCAGAGTCTTGTCGCACAAGACCGACTGGACGTAGACTGGCGGAGGAGCATCATTACTAAAAAGTGCGTGGAGCACCGTACACACAAAATATAAATTAAACTTTACAAAATTCTTCAAAAAATAATTTTTATTAAAAACACAGGAAAAGTCAAGAAACGCATAGAAAACATAAAAGGGGAATTAAAAATAGTGGCCCTAAAATGGACCTTTTACGCTCAACATAAGCGCAATCGCTAATATCGACCCCACCGGCCGAGCGATACCGTGCCGAAAAAGATGACTTTCAGTCAAAATCGAATATTGGCCGCTACAGCAGTCCAATTAAACTAAAACTTTCTTTATTGTATTCTTCCAGTAAATATCTATACAAAAAGTATATATTTACGACTAATCAGAGCCCTCAAAATGACAAACAAAAATTAAATTTTTGTTACCTTATTCGCAATTTGTGTAAAATTACGCAAATTTTGATACCTCTTGTGATTGTGTAGCTGAAAAATGTTTTTTTTCTCATACATCGACGGGACACTAATATACATCCCTCTTCTGGATTCAATAATAAGTGACCTACAGCATCGTCTGCCTCTTCAAATACTTAATTTGATTCAACTAAGCGTTTTCATGCCAAAAAGCGAATACAGTAATCAAGACATTAAAACTGTGAAACAACTAGCAACCGATTATACATTGTTACTAGATAATACTCCAGTTTCTGTCGTTGTAAACGAATATACGCTGTGGATGGTGAAGTGGCAGCGGAGTCAGGACATACCGCAGCCGATTTCCGACCTTATTTTAAATTGCGATATTGAGATGTATCCTAATATAAGAAGATTTTTATGTATTATGGCTACACTACCTGTTAGTGTAGCGACAGCGGAAAGATCTTTCTCTACGTTGCGAAGAATCACATCGTGGCTAAGAGCTTCAATGGTTGAAGTACGTCTAACCGGACTGCCACTTCTCCACGTCCATAAAAACGTACCCATTGTAGTAGATGAAGTGATAACGCGTTTCGGGAGAAGACGTAAAAGAAAAATTTATTTTGTTATTTAAATATAGGTAGGTAGGTATTTTTAAGTACAGTAGGTAGTTATATTTATTAATAAAATACCTACGTTTTACTTGTAAGTATCTATTATTATCAAAATTAAATTATAACTTCTTGTGACTTGACCACGACTATGTGACCCCCCCCTGGCGCCAAAGCTGGATCCGCCCTTGGTTAGATTATCAGCAAAGTTTAGTCTTGTATAAATTAACATGATTTACGTCTCAAAAAGACGATGAAACTATTTTTACGATTTTTTATGTCGGAGCAAAGTGCTTTCTGCCGATCTCCGCAGCCAATCGTCAGACTGATTAGTACCAAAATTCACTCAGAGATGGCGCGAGCGCTGAAATCGGCAAAGCAAGCTTTGTGATTGGCTGATTGTTTTACGATGGAGTTATGGAAGGGATTTTGTAATTTGGCTATATAAACAGTTTCATAACGGCGAGCAATTCAGTACACCTGAAGGTGCTTTAAGAGCCTATCGGACCACTTTTACCAGTCTTTCATTTCTCTCTACCTACAACGACCCTGCTGACTACTTGGACTTTCTCTGGATCTTCTTTGGCCCTTTTAAGGCAACCTCTACTACACCGGCGTTTCTAGATTGGTTTTATACGACTTTGCCATCTGAAACTTTCGGTGCGTTTCTTCGAGTTTTGGGCACGTGGAACCAAACTATCTTTTGCGTGTTCCTGTCCGGAACACACCTCGAGATGTAGTTTTATATTAAGTCAAATGTGGTTTATTCTATGCGTGCCGTAATGATTTTGGTAGACAGTAAAATTATACCTTCTGTATGTTCAATAATTATAATTAATCGTTAGAGTGATATAAGTTTGTAATAAGCGAGACTGTGTTATTTATTAAATTCTATGTGAATATTGAATTGTTTTGGGTTTAGGAAAAATATGCTAATTTATGTTTTATCGACGGATCCCTTTCCTACAGACATATAGAGGATATACCTAATTATTTTTAAAATCAATAACCTTCTTTTAGATCTCAAAAAGAGAAACGAATTTCACCTGTTTCTATAGATTTTTTTTTTATTTTATTATTTTTATTTTGAACTCTAAGATGATTTAAATGCTACGCGGGAAAAAATTGAGCTAAACCCACCTGGCGGAGTCAATACTCCAATGAGCTACAAAAATTTGGGAATAATGAAACGCTAGTATTGGGAGGGAGTTAGTAGCGATTGATCGGATATAGGTTACGGGCAGTTACTATTCAATTCTTATAAATCATATTGATCTTGTGGTAAAGCCGTGTTTGGTACAAATGGTTGACGATCGATGCGGTCCGAGCGGTCCACATGTGCTTCCCATAAAAAATACTGAACACGGTTTTCGTAGATTTGGGTCGCGGTTATTGCGTTTTGAGCCGTTAAAAAACCGATTAACGTCTACTCTAAGGTGACGATGATATTGACAGTTCCACGAGGTTTCTGAATTATGGACTTTTTTGCTGGGTTTTTGAAACCGTTTAAATGTCATTAATCGTGGTCTCGAGTGGATTCCCGGGCAACAGAGAGGCAGAATATGAGCAAAAGTAAGGAAGGCAGGTCCTAATCGGGGGATCGCGAGAGGAAAACGCCCCATAAATAATTTATAGGAATTGGCCGTGAAGCACGGATTAAACGTATACGATGTACCAGAGGGGTGACCTTAACTGAGCGAATAATGATTTATTTTCGTTTCGCGGGAGTCGGATAACGTAGGCAGATAGGAAAGTTAACTATAATTCCATTATATTTATCTGTAGATTGACGCTCTATCGAGGAGCGAATAATGATTCATTTTCGTTTCGCTGGAGTCGGATAACGTGGGCGGATAGGAAAGTTAACTATAATTCTATTATATTTATCTGTAGACTAACGCTCTTCAGGCTTTTACAACAGATAGGTAATTGCGCAATGACGGTATATATAGTTAGGAAAGAGATAACGATAACGTGTAAGCATATTAATGGCACGACAAGAAAATAATATACTCAAATATAGATACAATATATTAACTATGTAATCACTACAAACCTGTCCGACATTAGCGTAGTCTCATCAGAACGGATAACGAGTATACGATTGGCTATTCTAGCTCAGACTTCACCGGGTTTGGTAGTAATAACCCACAGAACATAATTGGAACAAGTGTATCCAGATAAGAATATTGTAAATAAAATAATATGAATTTGCGGCCCATATACACATGTAATAAAAGGAAAAAGCGTATGGGGATCTTATAGATGGATGGATAGATGAAACAAATATAATTGGGAGTAAATGTAATATAACGCGAAGAAGCAAGTATATAAATACCAAAAACATAGGAGAACATAGTGTGATAGAAATTCAAAGACGGGAGGAACAATAATATGAAGTGGAACGGATATAGCAAGAGCATGTAATAATGATATACGTACAAATACAGACAACTACTTGAGACCGATTCGACAGATACTAGCAATCTTTCAACACACCTCTAAGAACATGGTGAGTGGTATATAGTTATCAGCGGAGGCGTCCAGTACCTTGGCAATAAATAAGCACTGAATTAATCCGACGCCTTGCCTGCGGCACTGGAGGTTTATTTACTTATTTATTTTATTTATTTTCATTTATTGGTTTTCTTACAGCCATATAATTAATCAATCTTTGAAGAAAAGACAATAATTGATGTACAGAGTTTTGGGCCAATTACGCGAAAACACATACATACAATCGATAAAAGAATAAGAAAAACATGTCCAATAGTGGGTTGTGTGAGTGTGTATTTGTGTGTTTATTTATTTATTTATTTATTTTGTTTTGGGAAAAATTAAAAGCAAAACGATCTTAAAAATCTTCCACTGAATTTAAAAATTTACTTTAACTTACATTAATAGTTTATTGTGTTATAGCGAATAGTACTCTTCCAGTATTATATTGTTCGAGAATATTCACTGTCTATGTAACATAGTTATTTTGTGGATCAATCTTACTGCCAATAAAAATAATAATAAATGGTTACAAATTATGTTTAAATTCCGCAACGGAGGGACCTAATACGTCCCTGTGCGCGGGGAGCCGCGGGCATAAGACAGGATTCATTGGGTGATCCACGAGAAAAGATCGCCCAAAATTAATTTAAAATTAGGTATAGTACCTTTGGATGATTGTTATATCTAGGTATGCAGTGTGCACGTGGTGAATATATGGAAATTGATCCCATGATATAGCGGCCAAGAAACGTTAAATTTCCGATAAAGACGAGTGAAAATACGAGGGAACGGGACATGATAATGGTAGATAATGAAGAAACATCAACTATGATTAGGGGAGTACCCGATAGATTGTGGTTACGGTTGATCAAACGACAATATGGACTGAACTTAGAAATTAAATATTAAAAATTAATTATCGCGCTTGTGAAGCGAGTTTAAATCGTCCGAAGCCACCTAGTCCGCCCCAAAACATAGGTAGAGACAGCAACAGAAAAGGTGGAGTTAACTGACAGATCCAAGAGGGAGTGTGTTTTTTTTTGCCAAACTGAATCTAAGGGACAAAGATTTGGGTATCAAGGAAAGTAGGATATTGAAAATCCTGGAAACACACGACTTAGGACCTTTGGCTGCTGGGAGGGGTATTAGAGGTAACGCGGAGTCAGAATTCAGGCAGTCGGTGTGGACGTCTACAGGGGTGCGAAATCCGCGTCGGTTGGTTTTTGAGTTGCCGTCGACTTGTGATAGTGATAGTGTCCCAGTGGTTGAAAATTATAGTTTAACTTCAAGTGAAAGTGGTGTACGGGTAATTATACTCTTCGACATTGTTGATTGCTCACGATAAAAGAAAAGGGGGGTACGGGTTTGATTTTATTTTATAAAGGGTAATTAATTTGGCATATTAGAACTTCAGAAATTACTGCGCTTTATTAAGTTGATTAGTCCGGCATATATAGAACTGATATTTGCAGATCTCCGGAAACTAGCTGTGCGCTATAAAGATACCTATTTTATGCTAAACACGCGGGAAATTGTTAATAAGTCTTATAAAAATACCTATCTTATGCTAAATACGCGAGGTCCTGTTAAAAGGGTTTTAACTCAGAGTACGGGTTTGATTTTATTTTATAAAGGTAATTAATTTGGCATATCAGAACTTCGGAAATCACTACGTTCTATAAAGTTAATTATTTTTATCGTCTTACTAGGTTCACAGAATAATACTCGCAGAATTTCAGGAACCGCTAGGGTTCAAATTTAGTTAATTTTCGTTTTACTAAGTATACAGGAATAGTATTGGCGGATCTCCGGAAACTAGCTGTGCGTTATAAAGATACCTATTTTATGCTAAACACGCGGGAAATTGTTAAAAGATAAAAGGGTTGTTACTAACAGATTCGATTTTAAATAAGTCTTATAAAATTACCTATCTTTTGCTAAATACGCGAGGTCACATTTTAATTTTTACATTTGTAAGGCATATAATATTTCGTTATATGAAATGTTTCGATTAGACCGGATTTATTTTAGTTATTGAAAGAATATTTAGTTTATTTTAATAATTTTTCTTGTTTATGTTTAATAGTAAGAGTCCGTTAAAATTATAGCGAATAAATTCTGGGATTAAAAATACGTCTAGTGAAAAATATATAGCTGATCTCGCGGGGTATCAGGTTCAGCCCATAATAATCTAGATTTTCATTTCGTTTAAAATTATATAGAGTAATTCCGTGAGAATCGGGGTTTATTTACAATTTCACAGGTGTATAAATTCCATTATTCTAGAAAATTATATAAAATAATCTCGTGAGAATCGGGACTTATTTACAATTTTACAGATGTATGAAATTTCATTATTCTAAAAAATTATATAAAATAATCTCGTGGGGGTCGGGGTTTATTTACGGTTTTACAGAAGTACAAGTTTCACTATTTTATAAAGTATATAAAATTGCTTCCGTTCGGCCCGGGTTATCTTATATTATATAGGAAAACATAGGTCCCGCGCTATTAAAACATATAAAAACGTTTCATGTGGCCGGGATTATTACGCGCGTTGGGGAAAGTCTATAAGGTAAAAATATGTTTAATTTGATTCGGGTTATTTTATATTTTATGAAAGATATTTGCCTCGCGGACTTAAACTATGAAAAAATGTTTCAATTAGTTCTGGTTATACTTTAGGAGTGATGTAAACTTCGCGGTTGTATAATTTGGGTTACTTTGTATTGTACGAAAACGTAAATCTCGCGTATAAAAACGCGTATAAAAAAAAAAACGTATATCATGTATTCAAACATATAAAAACTTCTAGTACATTGTTTCGATAGACCGGGGTTGTATTATACTTATAAAGATGTTGTAGGGCCTCGTTATATTGAAAATATATAAAAACCGCCTGGGGCCGGGTCTTCTTATTTATAAACTATATAAGATTTCGTTACATTTAGTTATATAAAATGCTATCGTTCGGGAATTCGCGTTTCATTTTAAGCATATATAAATATAGGGTCCCGTTTTTGACAATGTTAGTGTTTCGTTTAGAATTCGCGCCTTCATTTAATAAATATGAAACATGTAGATTTCAATTAGAACTATTTTAAAATGTTTCGTTTAGAAATTCGCGTCTTGTATTATAAATGTGAAAATTATAGTATTCGTTTTGAGCTAAAACGTGTGAACATAGAAACACTACAGCTTTGACCGCTATTTTGTTTACTATGCCTAGGACATTCTTGCGGTGTATTAGACTTGATGGTAAAATTTAAACTCTTACTCTGTTTAAAATATACGTAGTGTCTCCGCCTAGATTGGCTTCACGATATACTTTATGAAATTTGTAAGTTCCGCTGTCCTAAAATTATATAAAATTACCTTCGTTTAGATCGGGTTATATCATATTCCTCGTGGAACGCGTAAACCTCGTTGTCCTGAAACTAAATAAGGATGTTTCATCTAGACCGGGTTCATTTTACATTTTAGGAAGAATATAAATCCCGCGTCTTTCACTACATAAAATGGATTTGGTAAGATTGGGGTTGTTTATACTTGTAGAAATTACAGAATCCCGTTATTTCTAAACTATATTAAAATGATAAATTATATTAAAATGATTTAAACTATATTAAAATTTGCCGGAGAGTAGATATCAAATATTCGAGATGATAATAAATTTATATTAAGAATAATATTAAGAATAAAACTAAATCGGCGGACCCTAAAAGTAATATGTATTGACCTTATAAAGATGTAGACTAGTGGGGTTTTATTATAGAAGCAATCAATTCTTTAACAACAACAAGTGGACAAGTGGTTGCTTCATGGGTTTGTTAAAACTTATAAATGGATGGAATCCTAGATTCAAAGCTTAATCCCGGTATTTCGGATAAATATAAGAATTTGTAACATCGGAAAATAACGGGTAACGGGTTTTATGAAAAATATCGGTGCGTATAATCATTAGAGTATGATCATTAGAATTAGAGTCTAGTCTCGATGACCCGGGTAAGTACGGATGCGTAAGGACTATGTTACAGTATTATTAAGATATATGAATACTTACAATTGTCGAGCTAGAGTCTAATTCCGGTATCTCGAGGAATATAAATTTAAAGAAAAGAAAATAATGTCTAGTTTCGGTTTGATTAAGGTATATACACCGTATAGTTGCAGAGGCTGGATACTAAGCCCCAGCTACGGAAACTTATAAGCGCGTAATGGCAGGATCAAAGGTTAGGTCGCGAACTATAGTTAATTAGGGGCCTGTGAATCGTATGCGCGTGCAAGGCAAGTGTCCGCAATCCTTAGGTATAAAGTGAGGTACATGAAGTGAAACTACGATGCACTGGAATGGATATAATCGGCGGCAGATGGGTAAGTCATGTCATCCTCTTTCCGTTTTGAGATTATAACGATATATAAAGGTGGCGCACGATTAAGAAGAATGGTCTCGGGTTCGACACCCCAGACAGAGACGGAAGAAGCGCCGACAGTGAAAGCTAACCCCTGTACCGTAAACTTTAAATATATTTCTATCCACAGGTGTTTGCATATTGAATCCGTACTGACCATAATAGGGGCGAATTAATTTGCCAAATTAACCCTTCTCTGCATGTGTGTGAACTTCCAGGGATCGGGCGGCTCGTGTGCTCGACGCCGAACTTATTTATTTACTTCTATTTATTTATTTAATTGATTGAGTGATTGAATAATTAATTAATTAATTAGGTATTTATTTGTCTATTCATATATATATATTTATTTATTTGTTTATATATTTATTTTTCATTCAGCCATTCATTCATTTATTTATTCATCTATTTATAAATTATTTATTTATCTATTTATTTATTTAATTGATTGATTGATTGATTAGTTAATTAATTATATATTTATTTATTCATTTACTTGTCTGATTGACTGATTTATTAATTAATTAATAATATATTTATTTATTTATTCATTTGTTTAATTACTTATTAATTTATTGATTGATTAATTTATTAAATGATTAATTTATTAATTAATTAATTAATTTATCAATTTATTTATTTATATATTTATTTATTTACGTACTCATACGACTGTGCATCGTCGGGGGGGGGGGGATAGTCAGATCAGCATCACCACCGTCATCATCACCGAATGCCGTGTCCCAACTATATACCACGCGCCAAATTACATCACCGTCACTGAACGCCGCGTTCCGATTACGCACTACTCGCTATGTTACGTCGTCGCCACCAATCGCCGCGTTCCAGTTATATATAGTCAGGAGGCGTTTCGATACCATCATCATCATCATCATCATTAGCAGTGTCCCAGTTATATATAGTCAGGGAGCGTTTCGATAGTATCATCAACATCATCATCATTAGCAGTGTCCCAGTTATATATATACAGTCAGGAGGCGTTTCGATAGTATCATCATCATCATCATCATTAGCGGTGTCCCAGTTATATATCGTCAGGAGACGTTTCAATAGTATCATCATCATCATCTTCATTAGCGGTGTTCCAGTCATATATAGTCAGGAGGCTTTCCGATAGTATCATCATCATCATTAGCGGTGTTCCAGATATATATCGTCGGGAGTCGTTGCGATAGTATCATCATCATCATCATCACTAGCGGTGTTTCAGATATATACCGTCAGGAGGCGTTTCGATAGTATCATCAACATCATCATCATTAGCAGTGTCCCAGTTATATATTGTCAGGAGACGTTTCAATAGCATCATCATCATCACCATCATTAGCAGTGTCCCAGTTGTATATAGTCAGGAGGCGTTTCGATAGTATCATCAACATCATCAACGTTAGCAGTGTCCCAATTATATATCGTCAGGAGGCGTTTCGGTAGTATCATCATCATCACTAGCGGTGGTTCAGCTATATATCGTCAGGAGGCGTTTCGATAGTATCATCAACATCATCATCATTAGCAGTGTCCCAGTTATATATCGTCAGGAGACGTTTCAATAGTATCATCATCATCATCATCATTAGCGGTGTCCCAGTCATATATAGTCAGGAGGCGTTCCGATAGTATCATCATCATCATTAGCGGTGTCTCAGATATATATATCGTCAGGAAACGTTACGATAGTATCATCATCATCATCATCATCACTAGCGGCGGTTCAGCTAAATATCATCAGGTGACGTTTCGATAGTGACAACATCATCTTCATCAGTGATGGCAGGGTTCCAGTTACACATCAGTCGGAGATAATTAGGCAGGTCCCATCATCATCGATGGCAGGATTCTAGCTGTACACCATTTGGAGAAAATACACCGACATCCCGGGCCAGGGGCTAGGCATATCCCTACTGTCCAGATCCACCTTTCCATCTACTAATACGAGGGGTCATGGCCTCGTGAAACCACATGGCAACCAACCATTACAAGTATTTATTTATGTATTGTATATGTATGTATATGTATGTATATTATATTTTATTAGTATGTATCTATTCGTACGTAGTGTATGAGGGGGCTCTTCACGGGTGGCACAACACCCGTGCGGATGTCTTCCCTCGTCTGGAATGGATTGAACGTATTGATGCATATCAGATTATAATAAGTACTACCTGGGAGGGTGGTTGCAGTCACTGTAGTGTCGCGAATGGCCAATGGGCTGCAGTTGCCACAGGCGAGGGTTGGGGAGCCTAGGAAACTCCCCTTCCCCACTCGCATATTTTTGGCTTGACAGGTGGCCCGGGACCATCTTTACAGTAGCTTCAGTATATATACCGTAGTTTAACTTAGTTTAACCTGGAGGAGTTGGAATTCGGGGGGCAAACTGGCTCTGAGCCCGACGCCAGACACTGACGCGAGGGATGGTGCGGTACTTTGCACAGAAGAGGCCCAACATGAAAAGGCGCATCCAGGCTCAGGTCAACGTATCCGGAACTCGTGTCGGGAGAAGGAAGATGGGATCAGTCACCGATGAGCCTTTGGGTATGGAGGGGCCGAATTTAAAGCAAACACATTTTTCGCGTACACATACATTTATACATACCTCCCACACCCTCTTTATCCATTAGAACCCACCGTACCACTAGAATGAGACATAGGGCCAGATACAGGTGACGGAACTTAGGCCGGCTAGTAAAAAAAACGTAACAATGTAATTGATGTAAAAATAATGCAGAGTAAATATAAAAGATCGTAAGGAATAAGCACAGCGACATAACGGCGGAAGATAAAATTATTAATCAGCGAGGGCGTCGAAGACGGAATCATCCATAGGAGCGGCTACGAAGGACTCGAGGGCTTTCAGGGGATCTATGTACTCTATATGTGCATGCGCATGCGATAACGGCACGTCACTAACCTTTCCAGTGGATGGCGGTCGATCCCATACAGGTAGGACAATGGGGGATCGAGCGGAGAGGGCATGGAAGCAGAGGATCGCGCACTCTGGAAGCGCAGCTACACCAGATGCAGTGGTTTCAGTCCGTAGGAATGATAGGTAAATAAAATAGGGCCACGGAACATAGTATGTTTAGCAATTGCACCGTAGGGCTTAATTGACGTGCTAGGTAGTTTTGTTTGCGTTTTCCATGAACATTCACGAACTTCATACCCCAGTATTTAATTTTAGTAAAGCTTGCGTTAGGGTTACCACTAAACCAATTCATCCCCTATAGTTCGAAACAAAAAATTACACAACGTGAACTGGGGAGGTCTTGAATAAAGCGAGGGTGTTTGGAAATACTACGTTAAAAAACCGTAGAGCCTTCATCCGACGTAGATAGATAGCTTGTTTGCCTCT
Organism: Agrypnia vestita; assembly: GCA_016648135.1. Lineage (NCBI taxonomy): Eukaryota > Metazoa > Arthropoda > Insecta > Trichoptera > Phryganeidae > Agrypnia > Agrypnia vestita. The sequence continues at coordinate 21,398 of JADDOH010001089.1, read as the reverse complement.
AACAAGGCGTAAACTCAGTTAGGAGTAGGATCGAGCTGAAAGGCGAAGAAGAGGAGCCATCACAAATGGCGCCGCGACCAGGAGCCTGGGCATACAGTATGAAGGGACATGAATGTTGATGGAAAATAGGTGCAATTTACATGTTAGATTAGGTATAAAAGAGAAAAGATTATTACAATTTCAAAAAAAAAAGAGTGTATAGTTAACGGACATTTTAGTATTTAAATAATTACAGTAAATACTATTAGATTAGAAACAGCTAGAAAGTTAGAAGAAATAATAGTGTATCCCAAGTATCTCGCGCGTCGTACGATTCACAACAACGAATGCTCCACGTCTTGCCCACGACGGTGAACGCTATGATTAATGAACGATTCGCCGCGGCAAACAGTTTGCATTACGAATTTTAGGACTGCGGACGCCTCGTATTGCGTGTGACTCACTACAACGAACTTCTCGTTCAGGGATCACCGGACACTATGCGTTTCGGTTAGCGAACAACTCGCCACAACGAACGATTCGTACAGCGAACGTAAGCGAAGTATCACTTCAACGAATTTCTCGCGAAACGATCGTCGAGCACTATGCGTTTCGGTTAGCGAACAGCTCGCCACAACGAACGATTCGTACAGCGAACGTAAGCGAAGTATCACTTCAACGAATTTCTCGCGAAACGATCGTCGAGCACTATGCGTTTCGGTTAGCGAACAACTCGCCACAACGAACGATTCGTACAGCGAACCGTTAGGGTCACGGACATCTCGTATTACGTAGGTTTCACTTCAACGAATTCCTCGCGCAACGATCGTCGAGCACTACGCGACTCGGTTAACGAACAGCTCGCCACAACGAACCTTTCAAATGCGAACGTCTCGTATTACGTACATGTTGCTACGACGCAATTTCGTATAACGTTTTATGGTCATTTCACGTTTCAACCAGCGAACGATCCATTACAACAAATTGTTCTGAACTATGGGTATTCGGTATAACGAACAATCGGTCGTCGTGAACACGCCGGGAAGTGACCATCAGTTAATAAAATTACGATTATCGTTTCGAATAACGAGTTATCGCTACGAATGCGATTCTGGGCGATTAATAACGATCCATTAGGGGGGGCGTATGATGTTATCGATTAGTATCGGCGAATGTTGAATTTTGGATTAGGGGGGTAATTATACCATTAGGGGGGAGCTATGGAGGACAGAATAGTATTAGTGGATTATTTCAGAATTAGGGGGGAGAGTTGTTAATATGGCTACGGTTCTGAGGGACATTGAGTTTTAGGGGGGAGAAGCATATTTTGGAGGCCGGTGAATGCGGAATAAGAGGCACTGAATCTGGGGCAAGGAACGAGGACTTGCTGGAACGACTGTTGATAAGCATATCTCCGACGATCTGTTTCAACGTGGCGCGAACGGCAGAAACTGCTGAATGTTTCGTAAATCAAGAGGACAAGGAGGCCTTGGGGGGCGACTATAGTGTTAGGGGGGAGGCATGGACCAGGAAGATATGGAAGAGGGAGGTCCTGTCACACTATGGTAGTGGGCCACCTAAGCACGCGGGCGGGGGCGTGCTCCTTAGGTTAAGATAAATGTATTTCCATTTTGCACCGAGCACCACAGTGGAGGACCTTAAGTTCCCATGCGACAATCTCGCAGGTGTAATTAGAGGCACGCGGAAACATGAAAACGAAGGTGTGGTTGAAGGGCTGTGTACGACGCCGGGCGACGAGCTAAAGGAGTTAGGGGGGTGGCTAGGCGATTAGGGGGGGAGGAGAGACTAAGGAACCTAGGGGGGGGGGGGCCCCCCCCCCCCCACGTGAGGCACAGATAATATCGGGAAAATGGATAGACTAAAAGCAGTTACCCTAGGCCTATGTGTTGTTCCGCGCCAGGTGACTGATTCCTAGACGTAATAAGACTCCTGATAGAAACAGGTGATTCATCACAAACTATATTAGTAAGTAATAACTCATTATGATAATTTTGTATTTTTCTTCTTCTTCTTCTGCTTGTATTGGACAATAACTTGTTGTTTCTTGGCTCATGCTCCTGGGATATGAATGACTCTCCATGATTATACTGGTCTTTTTGGAGGTCTATACGTGCAATTATCTCGTTCTTCGTTATTCTAACCACTGTGATCCAATTCGCTCTGTTTATGTGGTATTTCTAGTATCCATTTCTATTTCTTCCCCTCGTACTCTGTCTCTGATGGTGACTCCCGCGATAGGTCGGAGAGTTTTCATTTCGGTGGTTCTTGAGAGGTTCTTTCTTCTCGTAGTGTCGGCTCGTGTTTCAACACCATATTTATGCCACTATCGGTCTTATACAGGTTTTTTATATTTTCATTTTACTCTCGATAAACATGTGTTTGTTCCTCCACACAGCAGTTTTCAAGCCTTAGTGCAACAATGGCAGCTTTATTTTCTTTTTCCCTAATTTCTTCTTAAAATCTTCATCTCTACTGCTTGATATTTCAACGTCCAGGTACTTGAATCGCATTACTTTCTCTATTGTTTATAGTATAATAATAAGTATAGTATAATCTACTAAAATATTGCAGCGTACTGGCTGTATTAAAGTTACCATTCATTTTTATCTTATCTAGGGTGGGTTTTGGCCTCCTTAAGAGTCTTTTCCAACTCATCTCGGTTTCGTGGCAGCTCTCGTCAGTTCAGAAGCTCCAAGGCAGATATATATTTGAGGACATTATCACTCTATCTTAATTATGGCTTTACTAAGCTCCATTTTTTCAAAGAAATTTTTCAAGTGTCACAAATAAATACTATATTATTAACTGGTTTAATATCAATTTAAATATGGCTGGGTTTGAAAATTGTCTCGGGAAAAAAATACTTCCAACTGTTTTATTCCCGTTAGATTTACGAAAAAATAAGATCTATTTATGGAAAATATTTAAATTAATAAACTACAACTTCAAGACCTAAAATACATATTCGACATCAACATCAGCTCATTGTGAGTCTTGACCGCCTCTGGAAACTTCTGGACTCTGTTTACCTCGTGTAGTTGGTCCTCAGTTCCTAACGCCCGAGGCTGCGGTGTTTGCCTCTGCACCATGCAACAACCCTAGTACCCTGTTGTCGAGGAGTCTCTTAACTAGTAAATTAACGTTCAATCAAATATAATATCTTGTATGCTGTAGGGAGATTTTTGAGTATTATAGCATTGTGCTTTCCAACCCTATTTTCTTTTATTAAATATCCTTTAAAAAGTCTTTGTGAAAATCAAAATGAATCATACTGATTATTCTCAAATAATTGTTGAACAAAGAATAAAGCTAAACTGGATTACATTTGGAAGTCTTAATATGATTCTTTAAAGTAAACTTTCACTGTGCCCAAAGCGAGCTTTTAAATGCATCCTTTTAATATTTACGTACGGCTGCGAAACTTGGATTTTCAAAGAAATAGAGGGTGAAAAACTTTAAAGAACGTAAAAAGGCACGTTGAGGTGTATATGTATTGAGATAACACCCGAAGAGAAAAAGAAAAATACACTGTGATTAAAAGGATAAATAAGAGTACCTAATTGATATAAATAATTACGAATGAAATCACTGATGAAACACATTAATAGTTTTTGTTCTCTTTCACTATTTTTATTTGAAAATATCACTTGTACATATTTTTAAGACATCCAATTCCTTCTTCAGGTGACTGTAGACTAAAGTCTGTGAGAGTGTGTGTTCGATGTATCTGTTTCGGGTTCTTTGAAGATGGAGAGAGTATTACGAGGGTAGAAGAGATGGAACATTGTGAGAAGAGGTGAAGTATTGGAGAAAAAAAAAGTATTTTTATTCATAATTATTTAAAATGACCTCCACAAAGTGACGACGATATATATCTTTATGTTAAAGTTAATACACAAATTGACGAAATATTGCTAAAAGTTACTAAAAATCTACGTGTGCGAAGCCGCGCGGGTAAGCTAGCGCATAATATAACAAGACAATACAATGTAAAATAAGTACCATTGCGTTTCAAATGAAATCATCCATTAAAAAACACTTAGGCAGAGTTCAATACATTACTCCGTCATTTGTATTAACGAGTTGAAAAAAACTTTTCTGAAGCACTTTCTGTTAAAAAAATCTCGAAATCCTCCTTCTTTCTGATAGTATTCTACGTAACAAATTTACCATCCAATTCTAAGAAATTTCATAAATGCTAAGAAACAAAATATCTGTAGTTTTCTTGTTATACCCAGAATCAGAATCAAAAGATCGTGGTTTGGATTTCATATTGTCTATTGAATTATAATACAATGAAGTATATTAATTACGAGTAATGTTATCAATTGAATATTATTATCATAACTAGCTATAACTCGTCAAAAATGACAGATTACAGCTAAATTTTCAAATCGTTTCAAATAGCCGTTTTCTTTGAAACCTAATTTTATCCAAGTTTCAGTACATTAGTACTTGGAGGAAATATTTAAATAAATTAGTAATATTAGCTCAAAATTAACAAAAAAAAACCTGAAACCATTACGAAAAAAGAATCCATTTTTTTCTAAAAGTCTCTCCGACTGAAGTCCTAATGCAAGATTCTGTAAAAAAATTAATACAAAAAAAAAATGTTTATGAGAAACATAACATGTATTGTGAAAATTTAGATAAGTTGTTCACATTTCGTAGTTTTTTGTAATAAATTAAGTGAAATAAAATTAAAAAATGGTTACTTACACCTATGTACGCGTCTTAGAAGTAATATTACTTAGGCATACATAAATTAAACATCGCATCACTTCTCCCAGCGCAACCGTCTAAGTAAAATAAAACAATGAATTGTTTGAACGCGAGGAAGCGCGAAACAAACCAGCCGCAATAATTGACAATTAAAGAGATATTCGCATATTACAGATCCCTGTTCTACGTCGACAGAGTCGAACATCACTCAGTGCAGCAGGGACATGTATCAAATATCGTAGATACGGACATTAAAACTATTAAGAGGATTTCGCCAGATGGCGGAAATAAAATTGAAACAGAAGGTGTGAAACTTCCGTCGCATGAGGCGCGCGCATTTCGTCAACTCGTCACCGCCAACGCGCTTAGGGAAGCATAACTTCAAAAAATATTCTTTACTTAACGTTATCTTCCGGTTATTGCTATCCGAAATTGCATTTCCATGCCCTCAAAAAAGTATATCGAATCGAGTTTTTACAGCGCTTTATATATTGTATGTATCTAAATATATTTTTAGCATTTAAATAATAATTAATTAATTAATAAAAGTTTGGCTAGAGTTCTGAAATCGTGTAATTTATTACAATTATATTCATGCGCACATGGTAGTACTGCAACATCAGCAGCGAGCTGGAAATAATTTGTTTTCAAAAGACGAACCGTTAATGCAGAAGGCAATGAAACGGTTGCAACTAACTAGAAGTAATGAAACGGTTACGCGCGCGCTTACGGAGTACGACTAAAGCGTATCCGACCTAAATAGGTTGCGAACGATAGTCGGATGTTGCTCCAGCATCCAAAGCCTTTATTGTGAAGATTTTTTGCCAGACATCGAATCAACGTGTTGGAACAGCTGCCATTTTCACCTGACTTGGCCCCTAGGTTATTTTTATTCGCCAAAATCAAAAAACACGAAGGACCGCGATTGCGTGTCATGAGCGGAGGTGGAACGTATAAAGTTGTAGACATGTAGCATCACAGAGATTGACTTTGTTTATTTTATATTGATTTTGAATATTTAAATCACAAAAGACCCAACAGCCTAAAAACAGAGACGACAGCATTAGATAAGTTAGTTACCAACACTTGGCTCAACATATTAGAAGAAACCAAAATTTCCCCACAAATACATAATATTGTACATCACATTAATACACATATTAAAAACACATAAGAGCAGAATATTTCCCCACTTATAGGCATATTACATAATTAAACATTAACTTGAAAATGCGTGTCTCACGATTATTTTGGAACTTCACTTCAATGACAAGTCACCCTTGAAGAAGAGTAATGCGATATGCCCAAAATATCCACGTTCGGAACAGGAGAATAATATTAAATAATAGTAAAAAACCTTGGTACGAACATTATTTTATATTAATAATAAAAAAACACTTTGTATAAAACCACTATATATTGAATAATCAACATGTTCAGGAAAAATGGTCTCTTCGTCAGGATACAACGTAAACTTTTTTAATATTTGCCACCTAATTAATAATACCTAATACTTTTTAAAAATAAGGGCACTATACCGGAATATTTGCAGATGGAAAAATCAGAATTACTTACAACTTAGCCCAATATCAAAAAAATCTGGATGTACGAGTAGATGCCATTCTTGGAGGTGAGTCTTTCTTCCATTCCACCAAAGATCTTCTTCTACAAAATCTAAGAGGTTCTAAAAATTTTATTTCCAAATCCCATAGCATGCATTCCCATTCTATTATTCTTGTTCACCTTTGTTTAGGCCTGTTGACCTGTTGTGGCTGCTACATTGTCCTCTTGGGAGTTGGACTGCCAACTGTCCCTCCATATTTTAGGGTGCTTGATCGCTTGCTACATTTGCGGTTCTGGTTCTTCCATCATCCTACTTGAGACACCTTCCAGTTGATTTTAATCTATAAACTTATTGGATTATCGTACGATAAAAAGAGCCCTAATCAAGCCGGTTTATGTACCTTTTAATGGTATTGATCAACTGGTACGTTACAAAATAATTATGCGGTGTCAGTGTCATTGATTTATGATATTTTAGGCGAAGTTGGAGTCGTCATAACTTTAACTGACTTAGACTCGTTAAAAAAGTTTTTTTTGATTCGCTATCACAAAACCCTTTTCAATTGGAGTATTTTAAACGGCCCTACAGCCCTGGTATTGACTGCGCTGAATTGCTTTGGAAAGCAATTTAAGACAGTATTAGATATGACATTAATGTTTAATAATGCTCTTATTCTTTATTTAAGTTACACCTGTTTTACACATAAAAAACTTTAGCCTAATGCCGCCATAAATAGTGCCTTAACGTGCTTTATAAAAAGTGAAAAAATATGAGTTAAGTTATTTAATGCAATTTTTTTACGGTTTATATTTACATACATATTTATAGAATTAATTTATTTCTAAATTAATCCAACTCGTAAACAAAAACTCACAAACACATACACCGTACATCATTGTGGTGAATACGGTGAGAGATGCCTAATGCCCACTTATGTGCTCAGGTCCGCTGTTTGCTCCTGTCGGATTCTGTAGGCCAATAGATAATTGAATCAAATATATGACCTACCGTTGGACGCTATTTATTCTTCTTTCTACAATGATACAATAGTTATAATAGTCAAAACGTTACACTTTACGTAAACTTTACTTGTAAAGTTTGGTGTGGAATTTTTTGGCGGATTAATTAATTAATTAAGGGCTGATAAAAGCAACCTCTAACTAACACTGGATTTGGTAAATAGATAACAATGGATATTAATAAACGATAAAAATGAATAACAAGGTAGCTTAGATAGTAAAATTTGATTTTCGTAAAGGCAACAGTCATTACCTATATTTAAGACTTTTTCTTATGGTGCCATCTTCTATCGTAGGACGGCAATCATTCTGGCGATTACGATTTTATTTACCACCGCACAGAACAACTCAGTCGAGTTACACGCATACCAGTTATCACATTAATATTTTTATTGGATAAAAAATCTAAAAAAAATCGGACATAAAAATGCACATGAGAGTAAAAATTAAGTTAGAAACCAACAATCGACATCACCATTACAAAACTATCAAACCAGAAAAAGGAAAGGAAGGAAGGAAGGAAAGAGACAGAAAATCTATGGGATCTTGTGTAATTTATTAATTACAACCAATATTTTTAAATAATCATGACAGTGCACCAGGGGCCTATTCAAATACACCCACACCCGCTTATTTTGAAAGTACATACATTTATTTGAAACATAGATCTGAACACTATACCGCAATTTACTGATATTTTAAAATATCTACAGGAATATCAAAGAAAAAATTTAAGTACGTTGGTTACTTAAAAATAAGTAGTACTCTCTCCATATCCCTAAATAGGGAAAATAAAAACGTGCGAGATTCTACGTGAAGAGTCACAATTTCTTCTCAATAAACATTGGGCGTAGTGCCTATTCGGTACGTGATTGTATTAACGAACACTGAGTGACGTGACACCAACGCAGCCAGTCATATCTATTACGTTTTATAAAGTCGGCGAAAGATCTCAACATTTTTTCGCATCTGATTTAACGTGGAAACGGTTTCATTTCAAGTATTTTCGTGACTTGATCCAAAGACGGATTTTTTCGAATATAAAATAATAGAAAGCGATAAAATTTAGAGTTTCATATACGTGACGATTGAACGCATCAATAAAATGAGCGTACATATTTGGAATCATTAAACGACTTCGTGTTGGAATTTTGTCATCAAGGCTTTGAGAAAATTTTTTTTAAATTTCTTCTGTATCGTGCAATCAAAGCATCACACATATCTACAATATCAAATAATATAAAACAAACAATTAAATTAAAAAATTAAAATTAAAACAAACAATATCTACACAACCGAACCCAAATTAATTCGTACATTATATCTTCCCTTCTACTCCCGTCCCACATTCCCCTCCACCCTCTCCACTCGCTGTTAAAGTTAGTTAAAGTAAATTACTATATTCAGTGGAATATTTGTAATTGGCATAATTTTAAAACCATTATTTTATATTTGATAAGATGTTGATTTGCTGTTAATTTTCCCCAAAATAAAATAAATGAATAATTAAATCACTATATTCATTATAAAGACAAACGCATGGGATATATTTAAAACAGATTTTATTTATAATATTTCCAGAATATAGAGATATCTCACAGAAAAAACAGATCGAATTTACAAGAAATAATTTTGAGTAAAGTCAATTTTCTATAAAAGGTGCATACTTCGAAAATATTTTGGAAAATTAGATACAAAGGCAATGGTTGGTCTTTCCATTTAAGAAATAATTAGTCTGAGTAAGCCGTGCGTACGACGCATATTGTTTCGTCGTGTTGGTGTTTACGGGTATAAACACCAACACAATGAAACAGTGTACCACGTACGCACGGCTTACTTATACTAAATAGATTGTCTTTCTTAAAATAAAAGAACTCTTCAAGGTTGATGCAAGTCGTGAAAGCCCATCAGCTTGGAAGATCACCAACGATATGGATGGATTTTGTATTTTCAATCAATGGCTCACATCAGGGAGCCATCAGAAGTCCTACAGGTCGGAGAAGGTGGCGCCAAATACTATCGGCCATGGTATCTTCATTATCATAGCGATTGTGGTATTACCGCGCTCCCTAGCTGCAACGCAGCAGCCATTTTGGCTAAGCAGATGCAAGTTACGGTCAACTCATCTATGCTGCCTACAGAAGTCATCACATTCTGTTGTAGTATCAGCAAGTAATATTCCTGTTCAACCTGTAAAGATTGTTCAAATATAGAATATCAAACAGTGAGTATACCTTATGCCCTGTGCTGATTTGCTGTATCTTATTAGCCATGCTGTATAGTATAATTCCGCTTTCAGTGGGACAGTTTCGTTTACAAAGTGTTCATGTAAAGTAGCTGTAACCCGTCAAAAATGACGGTACTTTTACGTGTCGGTTCCTATGGAATAAGTATTTATTTATTTATATAAAAAAGAAAAGAAAAAGAAGAAACGAAAAAAATGAATATGTACTTAAAAAAATTGTTTCAAAAAAAGATGAAAAATATCTACCACAAAGAAAAACGAAAAAAATAAAGAAAAAAGGTGGAAAAAAAATTAAATAAAAAAAGAAAAAAATTACGTTTTGTAAGAATAATGGAAAAAAATAAGAAATAAATTTACGTAAAAGAGAAATTTAAAAAAATGATTTTACCTAATAATTTTAAAAAATAAAGTTTTTAAATAAAAAAGAAAAAAAAATGAAAAAAGAAGAATTAAAGAAGAAAAAAACAATTACAAATGAAAAAAATTCCTTTTGTACTCAATTTTTACTGCAAACGTTGGTTAATATTTTTCATAAATAAATTATTTAGAAAATTCCAAAATGGTGGAGTTATTATTATTTTAACTGGCGTACCAATGACATTTCTTTTTTAAGCAGAGTGAATAACGTTTTCTTACTCGAATAAAGTTGAAAACGTAACACAGTAACACTTTCTTGTGTTACTTTTTCAACTTTTAAAGTATTAAATTATTTCACTTCCTATATATAGTTCCAGGGAATTTCATGTCGTCATGGGCGCGGCCGTGAGTATTTCCAGAGGTTTCATAGCTAAGGTATTGAACTTAGTTTAAAACTATTAGTATATTTGATACGCATTCTTATTCTTTTTAAAGTAGTAAGTAATTACAAATAAATACTTAAATTGTATAAATTGTATATTGTAAAATTGAGTAGCTTGCTGGTCTTGTGGTTAGGATTCTCGGGTTCGAATCTCACTCTAGATCAGCAAGTTAGTCCCATTTTCATAGCACGAGTGTTTAGCTTAGTTTGAAAGTAGTAAGAATATTGATGTGACATGTATTCCGTGTTCGAATCTCTATTTAATTAAGAAAAAAATACTAATACGTTATTCACAATAACATGAGATTGAAAACAACGCAAAACGTATAAGAAAAAATTATAAAGTCATTAATATAATCATTTTAACAATTTATATTTTAAAAAAAATTAACTTAATAATATAGTGATATCAAATGAGTGTAAATGTGATAAGATTAATTTGAGTATCTTAACAATGATAATTTGAGTAAGATGCCAGTAATATCATTATTATCGAGCCAAATATCAATGAATACCAAAAAATAATTATTCTGGCAGATTAGTACCTGAAAGTAGTCTTTATTTTATTCAAGAAGGGGATTAAATATATCATCATTTTACTCAATAAAAGCGGCAATTTTATATGTAAAAATAAATCATGAAAAATATTTTATTTTAAATTTTTGAGATTGGTGCGACATTACAACGCCAGTATAAAAATAATTTATTATTATCACCTAGATATTTTTCTGGGGAAAAGTACATTCTCTAAAATCGTCTATCTGTTAATTTAAATAAACACGGTAAAGTTAAATATATATACAATCCTACATTTTAAAATCCACTCCATGGATTTATTAAAAATTGAGCTACGAAAGTTTTCCCGGGCACCGCTAAATCTAGCCATCCTCTGATCACGTGTACAAGTAAGAGATGTTATTGGAAACGTTTTGGAGGGAACCCATCAAATAAAATATGGAATGTCGGGATGAGATGTCTGGAGAGTCGATTCGGGGCAAAATAAAAAAAAAACGACGGAAACGAAGAGGAAACTTGGCGCAGGCGAAACGGGAAACCTGTTCTTCTCCGTGACAAACTTTCCAATTTCCAAGTTTTGAGACGTATTTTGTGATGAAAGGTTTTCACGACAAACAACTTTGGGGTGAGGTTTTGATAATGGCTCCATGCTTCATTCTTGATGCACGGCAACAAAGTGGAAATTTTACTTAAAGATTTATCTCAAAATAAAACATTGTAACTATTTTAGACACTATGGAAATCGAAGTATCATCAATAAATCTAGAAGAAGACATTAAAATATAAACATTACAAAATAAATCACCGTAAATAATATTTATAAGAAATCTATACACAGGAATCAAAGTGATGCTAGAAAGATTACAAGTAATGACATTTAGGTGAATAATTTAATTAAATGTACGTAAATTTAAAATTTATTATTAATGGAAACAATATAAGTATTTGAATTTATTAAGGAAATAAACAACATGAATATAACCGCTGCGCAAGTGTAGCTTTTAGAAAGAAAACTCAATCACAGAATTCAATTATGCACAGTGGAATGAAGATGAATAAAGTGGGGAAAAAAATGGGGAGGTACTTACAAAACCACATTAAAACCAGCTATATCGGCACAAAAAACCTTGCTCCGAGTCATTAATAAGAAAACATTTACATACCAATCAGACAGACTATTCAGAGAATTTAATGTACTGGACATTAGACAGCTGTTCGTTAAGTCTACCCTCATCTTCTACATCAAAAACACAAACCACCTAACAGCAACCAGTAACTCGCATTCACATAATACTAGACAAGCATTACGAAACCTTGACAAAATACCAAAAACTAAGACAACACATGGACAGAAAAATTACTCATACATAGGGCCTAAAATATTTAACATATTTAAAACAGACTTCCCGGAAATCAGAATATACTCAATTAATAAAATAAAAGCTTTAGCAAACAACTGGCTTACCTCCAAAGGTAGAACAGCAACTGAAAATTTACTTACTGTAATTGCATAATAATGTCTTCAAATAAAAATATATACCTATATAAATTAATTAATTAATTAAGAAAAATAAAAAATAATCTTAAACAAAACTTTATCCCTTTTTACATTAAACAATTATTCTACACATATTTACACTTGGACTTATGACTAACTCAACTTTCACTAACATTCCACTTGATACTCTGTAGATACATAATAACTACCTTATGAAAATAAATACTACTGACGAACTCGAAAAAATATTATAATTGTGTTCTATAACGCCACTCTGGAACAGGCGTAGCCTAGTAGAGTGGCATAATCCACAAATTAAACAAAAACAAAAAAAAAAGTGTATCCCTATTGTGATGAATCAAATATAACTTTTGAGATGAAGCTAAAAAAATGTGTGGTGCTTACATTTGAATGAAAATTATGTTAATTATTATATGTAATTACTTTTTTAATTAGGAAATATAATCGTAAGAATAAAAAATAAATATGAAAATGAAATAAAATAAGAAGCATGAAACAATTTAAATTTTATTGCTATGTGGTGGTCGCTTAAATCAACGGTGGTTACTGTTTCCATAAAATCTATTTTTAAATGTTGAAATTATCTTGAATCAAAAAAGGGAAAATGATTACAACATAAGCGCAAACAATTATCAAATTAGACATACTCATGAAATTATTCAAATAAGCAATTTTGGTCACAGATTACGTTTAGGGTCTTGCCAAATAACAGTATATTGTATTTTAACAAAAGTTTAAATAACTGGCCACCCAGCGATTCGATCCGGCGTTCCTAGAGAAAATAAGTTTTGCCCCACTCATCCACATCTGTGTTAGTATTACCGTTTTTATAATAAAAGAGTTCATCCTGCACGATTTTTTTTTTGGGAATATTATGATTAAGTTTCCCTGAAACTTTTATAGATATTTGTGCAATTTAGTTTAATAGCCTGAATTAAGATTTTTCCAATATTCATTCACACAATTGTTCAGTTCTCTGGCTGGGAATAGTTATATGAAATTAATTCACGGGAATTATCCTTGGAACTTATTATTTTATAAAATTTGGATCTTTTAAATGGAAAACATCGTGATTATTCAGATATTGTTAATATTCAATCATTGCCATTATGATAAATGTGTATAACAGTAGAAGACAAAACATTAAAATACGTTATTTTTAATGAGATTTTTAATGTTATTCACAGATTTTTTTTTTCTTTCCTTCCTTGAGTGTTTTTGAGAACCATTTATATTTAAACTGTCACTGAGAATTAATGTAATCTTAGAGTAGATCAAAACACTTTAATAGAGAGCTTTCTGTGATTCTATACTAGTTGACCGAATTGTAAGATAGTTGCAATATGTGTCAATAAATGTTAATATTTATCTTGAAATTTTCATTCATTGAAGTACGCCATTAAGTGAGCAAAATTTGTACCAGCAAATTGCTTTTGCTTGTACCGCTTTTGGTTACATGTACGGGCGGGAGGTTTTCTAATATACACCAGATTTACACTAGATTTTCTCACGCGAGATTTCCTCGTTGCTGTCAGGAATAAATCGGTCCACAAAGATCCAGAAGAACATGAAATAGCAATTTTTTGTTTTTGTTTTTAAAAATAGAGAGGCGAACACGGAATAGGTGTCACATCAATATTTCTACTATTTTCAAACTTAGCTAAATTAATGACGCTGGAATGCAGAACAAAAGGTGTAAGAGAGCTGTCAAAACGATAGGTTTTTGAGCCAATTCGGATAAAGGGAATTTGATGAAGAAGAAGTCAAGTATACCTAAATCCAACAATGATACTTACTCTCTTCGATCCTGCCCGCTATAAATATTGTCTCATAATATTGTAGTTAAACAATAAAATTTTACATTTTCTTAAATATAATTTATGTTAAAATATAGTTATATTTTATGTATGTAAACTTTGTTCTACTTTGGAATATTTGAGTTAACTATTTATTCTATAGTTTTAAGAGGATTAGTCCCACACATCATCACTTAGGTACCTGATGATAAAGGGATAATTCTCTCGAAACTATAACTCAAATAGTGTATTGCAACGTTTTAATAAAAAACCTAAATTAAATCAAAATGTTGCACCACAAAGTGATTACCAAATCATTAATAATTATATAATTAAGAGTAAAAAATAAATAAGTAAAATAATTAAGACTTTGCTTTGATTATGCTCCCTTCAGCTATGATCCTCTCTGTTTGTCCTGAAGAAGGAAGCATCGCTCCCAAAACATTAAAAAAAATTAAAACAAAATTTAATTATTGTCTCGCTTTGGCAAATCGAAAAAAACTGGTCAATGTTGTCACTGGAGGTGTTTCAGTACATTGAACAACATCCAACGCGTTGAAATAATTTCGTTGACTGTTCTCCAGTACACCGCCAAATGTACAATAGTAGAATGACGTTCATAAATGGGGAATGAGAATATATCGCATCGCTCTCAAAACATTTTTAATTTTTGGAAGACAAAATTTAATTATGTTTTAAACAAAGATTTATTTGTTGTATTTATAAAAAGGGTCCACAAAGTGAACGATTAAAAAAAAAATTATTTGTTTCAATTTTAACAAAAATACTGGTAATTCGGTTATGAAATATTGTTATATTTACCGGAAAACTAATTTACCAATAACCCTACTACCTACCAACTGTTTCTGAGTGTGCCCACACACAGTAGAAATCCCTGAAAACCTCTATTCATGATACCCCATTTGCAGGCTGATCGATGTGAAAATACTTCGACACACGTGTCCGTACTTTTCCTCTATAGTTATATTATGATGTAGTTTAGCGAGCGAACAATCCAAAGACACTTTTGTGCGCCGATATATCACGGAAATTTCTGTGTGTGACGCGTATTTATTGTTTACGAGTAGATAACTTCAACGTCTGTACCAAATTTATGGCCATGTCCCCATGTTCGCCGGTGAACTGGCATAATATTGGTATTAGCCCTATACGCGCACAGATCAAGCCACACATTATAATAAATTGTTGGAGTTGCACAGACCGAAAAAGAACCTACCCTTAAATACAAAAATAATTCACAATTTTTCAATATAAAGTGTATCACGGTAAATTTTATTCATAAAAAATTATAATATACTAGCAGTACACTCTGAAAAATTACGAAACATGAAATGGTTCGCGTTTTTGCTAAGCCCTAGTATATGTAGTATTTTTTTTATGATCCACGAAGAGGCGGTGTTAGCAATATCGCTATGATATCACGATACATTTCGAATACAAGAAATCACGGTAGTTTTTATTCATAAAAAAACTATAATTTATAAATATCATATATTTTCTTCTTCTTCCTTTTCTTGAATGCTAAGAGAGTCATGATCGAATGATATTGATGACACCACATTCAACAGTATTTCTTGCTATCTGCTTCGACCTACAGCAATCTTAAAGGCTTCCTGAAGCCATTCGTAGACTTCATTAGATCTATGTAACTGTTAGTTTTAGATTTGAAATTATAGATATCACTCTCAATACTCAATATTCCCTTTACACTTTAATCAATTAATTATTTATTTCCACCTTATCATCACCATTCTTGGCACTACAACCCTTGGTGGGTCTTGGCCTCCTCAATAATTTTCCTCCACTCATCTCGGTCTAGTGCCAGCTCTCTCCAGTTTCGAAGGTCAAAGGCAGAGATAATTTCCACCTAATATGCTTGTAAAAAAACTTGTAATTCACCTGTCGATAGGAGATTCTGCTACTCTCGAAACTCGTATAATCAAATATAAAATTATAACGAAACTCATGTTAATCAAGCGCGTTTAGTGAGTACAATGAAGCATGATTTAACGCCGACATATTTTGGAGATAAACATCGAAATAAAATACTTATGTGGCATAATATTATGACACGTGAAAAATGTGATAATAAATATGATAGGAATATTACAAGATATATCTTTCAACTATTTTTTTTCAAAATATACGCTAACTTACATGTAACATAGTTTATGTTTTATACTTAATTTAATGATCTTCACCAGATGTGTTCACCTAATCTAGATATTCCGCAGGAATATTCCTCGGTCCTAGAATTTCGATCCTTGGAATTTTTACTTCCAGTTTAAGCATTGCGTCTATCTTATAACTCTCGTGCATCTGTAGAATTTCAATAGACGCATTAGTATTGTGAACGACACTACCATTTAAAAATTCTTGTATATGGAAGTGGTTTTTTTTGTTGTTAATGCTGCTTTTTGAACAGAACCTAGAACTTCCGGTATGAGAAGCCAGTGGCATGCCCACGGGACTACGGGGGCTTCCCTCGAGCTCTTGAGCTATTTATAACATTCGCAGTATACACCGCCAGTACCACTATGTTTATGTTCTCCTGCGCCTTTTTTCTGAGTACGTTCCAGTCTTTACAATCCATACAGAAAGATTCAAACTATAAATTAATATAAACAATTATTTCATTTAATTTTTCCAAATTATTGTTATAATCTTTCGTGAATTTTGAGAGAAAAGTGTCACGGTGAATTTATGAAACTGAAGAGGATAGAGAAATCTAAAGAATTCGATCCAATGACGATTTATATAATACAATATAGGTATACATTGACTCAGATGGTAAGGTCACGTTCAAAGACTGCAGTAAGCATCGATGCCAAAAATAATCCTCAATGGATACCCAAGATACCTCAATGGAACCTCAATAAGTGAAGGAGAAGTCTTGGAAGAATCGACTCCGATAGAAGAATAACTTTATCGTTATCAAATTGAAACAATGAAATTTGTTTTTAGAATATTTCATTTTTGCTTTTCTCACTACAAAAAAATGCTAAAATAATTGGCACTACAAGTATAACTAAATAAAAATAATAATTATGTTTATAATATTTTCACTTAGTGATTCTAACAGTGGTGTTTTTGATGTTAATTTGAGAGGTAAAAATGAGAGTAAAATCGTACTAACCAATATTATCTGTAGCTTTTAAAGATTTTGAGAAAGATTTATTCATGAATTTTACAACCAGAACTTCAAGTAGACTGTGGATAAATTTTCTAGGATTACATTTTGGCTTTTGTTTATTTTTTAGTTGCGTATATTAAAATTATTAATTAACTACAAGTTGTGCGCAAGTTTATGAAGTAATGTAATTACATCTACATCTTACTGGGATAAGTTTTTATAAACAATTTACATCTCAGTTTTTCTTTTATATGCGTGTGTAAATAAATATTTAACTTTTGAATATGGATCCTGCTATGTTTGCTACTGAATATTGTGGCTTTTGCTTTTTGTAAAACTGTATATCGCTGTATTTGCTATGTCAATTTGGTGGCAACAAAGTATATATTATTGATTTTATTGTAACGAGGCTAAAAAGAATCACGGTAGTATTGTAATAATGTTTGAAATGATTACAATACTACCAAAGATTCCAGAACGGCCTAGATAATCTACGGCTTACGATAAACATCGAGAAACTGTATATCGCTGTCTTTGCTATGTCGTTTCAATTTGGTGGCAACAAAGTATATATTATTAATTATATTGTATCGAGGCTAAAAAGAATCACGCACTCATGTCAAGTTACAGTTGTTTGAAATGATTACAATACTACCGAAGATTCCAGAACGGCCTAGATAATCTACGGCTTACGATAAACATCGAGAAACATTTCCAAAAGTCTGGAAACTGCGAGGAACTTCTTGAAAACGCAAGAAACGTCTCGTAATTTCAATTTCAGTATTAGCGAATATAAATATGGCACACGGGAGTAAGGAGGAGTTAGTTGTTTTGGGCGCGCGCGTTTGACAGCGATAATAATAGAAGCGAAGGTTGTCGCGAGTCGCGAGTTGCCAGGACAGCCAGGCGAGCCATAATTCGACAGCGAAGATTCTGGAAAGTTCTCACGTAGCGAAATAAACCGAAGCGAAATTAATAAGTGGAACTGAAATTGCATGGAATATTCTAGTGAATAGTGAATATAAAGTGTCTATTTACGAGTGATAAATTTGTGAAACAGTTTAATTTAAGGAATAGCGTTAAATTTAAGCGACTTTTTGTACGTTAGTTTAATTAATTAATGGGTATTCAATAAATCCTGTATTAAATCCCAGCGTTTTAATTAATTCCTCCTGCAGCCACGATACGTGACAATATTAATAATATCACCGCATTTTTTTTTCTTTTATTGAATATATTTTTATATCTACCTCAGAAACACCTCAGTGGGGTATTGCTACCTTTACTTTTATACGCCCCATATATTCGTACGCATAAGATGTAGATTACTGTAACATAAATATAAGAAGACTCAAGTCCAATATATACAGCTTAGTGTCTAATATTTACGTACAGAATATTATTTGATCAAGAAATAATCCGCTAAGAAACAAACCTGTAAAACACATAAACCATCAGCAATGTTACATATTTCCTAGGGGATGCCTGTACAATCTTCCCCTTTCCATACGTACAAAATGTAATCTTCATGCTTGAATGACTGGATCTATAACCTTAATATTGTATACAACCTTCTGTATGTTTCATAACCGAACGACTAGAATAAAAAAAGCCAAGTCCCCGAGTTCACTAGCTTAATATTTTACGATGCCATATTCTTGCAAAACGAACCAACCCATTTTTAAAGAAACTCAATTTATGTACAATGTAACCTAACAAATTATTGGTAAATAATTCATCGAATATAATTCTAAAAAAAAGTAAACCATAAAAACCAAGTTTTTATTATACTCCCTTCCTCATTTACTAGTGTAAACTGGTTTGGCGCTTAACCTACGCGTTGGGCTTCGGTCGAGCGACGCTACGAAAGGGAGTAATAAAAAATTTCCAAAAATCCAAAATTATACTATAATCAGGTTCCTTGTCTACCAGACGCGTTGAAATATTTTCATACAACTTAGTATGTTGTATAAAAAACCATTAAAAATTTGAAAATTCCAAATATTTTTTTAACGAAAATTTGATAGATCTTCTTGATCGTCGCCACGAGTCTGCTTTCAAAGTCTCAGCTCGATTGGATCACGGGAAAAGGGTTAAAAATTGATCCAAAGTTTTTTCGTCAAGCAAGCAGACGCCACGAGTTTTTTCGTCAACCAAGCAGACGCCACGAGTTAATATAAAGGGAATAATTGTGGACTACATTACAAACAGTGAATGTTCAGAATTTTATTTGTAAATTTACAAATTTCGAATTTTGTGATTCACTAATCAATGCCAGATTTTTGTTTAGAACCTTTATAACCAAAATATTGTTATGTGTTACCAACATTACTTAACGAATCTTTAAACAAAATTATACGTGAACGATTTAAATAACGAAGTGCTATGCAACACTATATATTTTTTAATTTATACTTTTTTAGGTGCATTGAATATGAACTTTAGCGATAAATGCGACTCATAAGAAGGAATATTTCACACCAAGAAGTTATTTAATACAACCACTTTCAACCGCCATCTGTTGAAATCTTCCCAATGTTTTTTAATCTCGGTATCTGCGAAATTCAATAGATTTTGCTGTGTCGAAGGACATTAATATATTTTCTGAAGTAGAACAGGGATCCAAAATCCGCCGATATCTCTAAGTTGTCAGTTCTTGCGGCTAGTTTGGTTCAGGCTTCAGTTTGTAGTTTTGCATTTCGTTTTACTTAAACGGTTGCGCCATGATTATTTTCTGTTTCTCCAAGCACCCATTTTTTATATTTGTACAGGAATTTTTATTAAATTAAGGAATCTTAACAGTTTCAATCATTAACATGATATGCATTGCATAAACCAATTACAAGGATTCACAAATCCTTAAGGCGTAGTAGATTAAGTTGGTACTGTGTTGGCTAATAGAATATTTGAATACTAAGAGAATATTATTATAATAATCAACAAACAATATTTATAATTTATAGAAAATAACTTTGTATACACCACTTTTTTATTGAAAAAAATTCAACATATAAAATTATTTAATAATAATAACAAAAATTAGAATAATAATGAATAACAATATTTCAGTTAAATAATGGTAGTAGATGAAGAAATTAGAAATAGTTAATGAGTTTTGATTATACGTACCACGGGGACAGGAATGGGAGGGAAAGGGTAAGGAGATAGGAGTCAGAGTGGAAATGGAGAAAGAGAAGATTAAATGTAGTGAGTGTTTGGTCAAAGAGGATTTAGTACATATAATCTAAAGCTTTTTTTTAAATGAGGTAAGACCAATATTGAAAAAGTCAATATCAATGCAATTATTATTGAATTAATTGAATAAAATAATTGTTGTGAAATGTATGTATGTTCAGGTATATGTAAAAGTGTACAAATGACTTTTCTGTATGTTTTGGTACCTTAATCAGTAAATTATACATTTATTTTTAAACCAAAGTAAGCTAATAAAAAGTGCAAAGAATAAATCTTTAAAAAAAAAAGGAACTGCCATTGGAATTCGAACCCAGAATTTTTTTCCATCAAAGTGTTTGCCATGCTAATTTACATTACTTTTATTCTTAAGTGAAAAATATATTTTTGTAATAAAAAGTTGCCTTCTTATTGTTAGTAATAGATTTTTTTTTCTATTTATTTTCTTTACATTTTATAATATTTAGTCCCACAAAACGACTTAAAAGACGTTTGTTCATTTCATTTCAATAGTTTAAGATCAAATCTATTTATTTAATTATTTTAAGATAATCCATTTATTTCAATTGCAACTTACGTATTTCAGCTTTCTATAACTACTATAAACTGCTCTAACTGCTACTTAAAATAGTATAATTATAGTAAGGACTTCAATTTTGTGACTGAACAAGAAATAAAAGTTTTATTTAAAAAAATAAACTATCCAAGAACTTGTGATGGTCGACATAGAGATAGATTTAATAAATTTAGAAAATCTTAAAATAATAATATTCAAAAAAGTCAAGTATGGACATCAAAAATATATTTCTTCTGTTTGGAATCGTTTAAAAGTAAAAGCCTGATATATTTCTTCTTAAGTTTCTATGTATTAC
>JADDOH010001087.1:0-199331 GCA_016648135.1 Agrypnia vestita | reverse complement strand
GATTTAAAATCCCTTCATTATTGTGCCGGTTGAGTAAGGCAACGCAGCAGTCAACGCGCGTTTGTTGATTTGCTTCACTCAATTCGTGAGGTACCCACCTTTCAAGCTTTTTCACCTTACCAATTTGCTTCAAGTGGATTAAACAGTTTTATCACTAACACCGCAGCCTGCAGCTAACTCGGATGTGGTTTGCGATGGATCCGCTTCCACAATAGCCTTCAATTCTTCATTATCAACTTTGGTCTCCGGCCGTCCACGGGGCTTGTTCTGCAGGTCGAAATTTCCAGAACGAAAACGTTGGAACCAAAAACGCACTGTGTTTTCTTTAGCGGCACCGTCGCCATACACATCATTAATCCTTAGAGCCGTTTCTGCAGCACTGGTGCCACGGTGGAACTCGTACTCATAAATAACGCGATATTTCAAGTTTTTCATTTTGTAAACTGAGTGACGCAAAGAAAAAAACAATTGAGGAAAAAACAAATGAATTATAATTTTCATAACACAAATACATGAGTAAATAGCTGTATAAATTTGGATTTGGAATTCCTAACCAAAGAGAAGATATTTGAGATCAAATTTGCCAGTACGGCAAAACATCAATTTCATATGTAAGGACCTAATATAATGTTGCAGGCGGTGAGCTGACTTCTTATCTCTTAAACTTCTGACATTAGTAAGAGGATGTGCAATACGCCAGTTTTTGCAAGTTGCAAAATTAGAGAGTTTAACCATTGAAAAATTACAATTAATTTCCATATGGTGAAAATGTCGATTGTTCTTTGCTAATATGATGTGATTTAAATATGATATACGTTGGCTTTGTTTCATGTTATTTCAAATTGTCTGGAAAGCGGAGCTCTTGAAGATACAGAGGCGCCATGCTATGTCGCCTTGTATGATAATTTTTGATTTAAGTACTCATTTAGTTATCTAAGCTACCACATTTATCCCCACATAAAGATTTGTATCATATTTATTTTTTCGTACATCTAGATTGTACGTGTTAGTGAAACATAAACATGGTGTGGCAAGCACGTGCCTTATTGGCCTTTAATTCAGTGTTATTAATATAATTCTCAAACAAAGGTACTGAAAGGAGCAAACATTTATTTTCCTCTTAGTAGATTCCAAGTTCTGCTATCTCGACCCGACTTCTCGGTAAAATTGTTCATTTGCAGTTCTTTTCGCACATTGTCATTTTTATTTTATTTAATAAAGCATAAAATCAGGCGCAAAAGTTCCCAAAAGTTTTATGCATCATGTCATATTATTATATTTAGGTTTCAGTCAACTTGCAGTTTAAATAATTAATACATTTCATACAATACATTTATTACATTTACGGGAAATAGATACAGAACTAATTATGTTACTAACTCTATCGGCCTTTATCTGACTCAATAGATATTTATATATATATCTGTTCTGAAGTAGGTAGGAATTATTGACTCCTTAGAGTAATACAGCATGACTTTAAAAGTTTGCCACTTTATTTTGTAAAATCTGGGTAAGATTATTTTAAACCTTTGCAAGCAAATTGAGGATAAAGATTCATTTATAAAGAAATCAGAGTTAAAAGAACAATAAAATAACATTAATAAATTGGAAAAAGAAGAATGTAATTTATTACAAAGGAGGTACACCATTTTTAAACTATATTAGGAATCTTCTAATTTATTTAATGATGCTTCTAATATTCCCATTTCCTTATACAGATATAGATAAACAAGTACAAAACAACAACAAAATAATAGGAAACTAGCCGAGTTATGAATACAAACATTCATATTTTTTCCATCTCTATTCCAGGTAAAAATCAGTAAGTGAATATTCCTTGTCCATATATAGTTATTTAGGGTAAAACTCATAATTTGAATATTTTCAATAATTCTAAATCACATGTTGAATGTTTAAATCTCATTATTTCACAACTACTCCAATGTCACTTAGTGAGTTTTCCCTCTAAAGAGACGATATATCCTACTCATAACATATCAAATAATTCATGTTTTAAAGTAATAAAATGTATTCACATATGTATGTTACACTCTTCGATGGCAACTATCCCAAGGGGTTGATTTAGCGATTTGGGGATTCTTTTTCGCGTTAACATGACCATACATCACGTTGGCGTGATCTTCCATCATCGCTCATTCTGTTCGAAAAGTTCTCCAATTCATTTTAGCTCTTGTTGTTTACCTCTAATCTGGCAAGACGTATCGCGAGCTTATGGTTGTCAGCGTGTTGTGTTGGCTCTAAAATTTTAATAAATAATGTCACCGTCGGCTCCATAAATTATTCATCACATCTTCAATGCACGAATTGTATCCTCCCTCTCATATCTGAGAGAAGCTCTTATAATATTTTGCCTACGGAAAATTGTTCAGTATTTCCGTGATGAAATTTCGTCGCCGTGAACCTTTTATATTTAGTTAATATCGCGTCTAGGGAACAACAAGTGTGACAGTTTATTCTCGAGACGAGGGTCCGTTTCTTGTGATAATTCAATATACCGTGTAAGCTGACATACGATGTAGGAAATCTGGGTTTTGTGTTGTGTCTTCTTAATACCACGTTCAATAATTTTTTAATAACTTTTTCCTCATCAACTAAATGAATTTAAATTGCTATTGATTTAATTATTATGACAAACAATGTTCACATTTGAAGTGAGTAGTCTGTAGTGATCATATAATATTGGATTTCTCATACTATGGCTATTGATTGATAAAATCAACTATCCTAATTTCGAATGTCCGCCTGTCTGTCCGCAACTCTGGACTGCTGGAAATAGCCTGGAATTACAACAACACTGATGATGAGGCCTGGGCGCCCGAGTGTGACATGTCAATCACCGCGCGTCTCAGGTTACATTCAAGGGTCGCTATTAATTATTAATATTATATCCCGTGATTTTTCGCGGGTTTTCGGCTAGTATATCAACTACCGCTGTCTAAATATATGTATTATACGTGTATTTTTAAATAGTGATACAATTTCATTCTCAATTAGTCCAAGGTGATCTTTGTCTATATTGTGATCGTACCCTAAAGCGGGTCAACCAATCAGAGGATAAGAACGCAACGGAAGAACTAACCGGTGCTATTTCGGATCACGCGTCGCTTCTCTTCTTTGACCGTATATTCCAACAACATGCGTTTGGATTTGTAACATGTCTAACTCATAAATATTATATTTAATTAACATTCTGTAAATCTTGCATCCACAATAAATCGAAGCGAATATACGAACCGTGAGTATCCATATTTGCATATCTGTTGCTTTCCTTTTATATACTCACTGTAAGATACGCTACACCTAAACACATTAAACACCGGAAGATTCCTTTTCACATTCCATATTGGTGCTCATCAGCATCCAACACAACTCTAAAAGTCCATCTGATCTACCAGAGATGGTCGAAATATTTAAGTACATAAAAATGGCGGCCCTCGTAGCCCAGTGAGCATTGGCTTCCCACACCGAGGGTTCCGGGTTCTATTTCTTGTGAGGTCACGATTAATCTATGTGATTTACTCAAGCCTGGGTGTTATGTTATGTGTTTTGCTTCTATAATTAGGCCTCTTGGCCTGTTAAAGCGAATAATTAAAAAAGCGTAATAAGGAATGATTTCATTATTTCAATTGATATGATAGTGCTTATTATGTTAAGGTTTCGGATGAATTTACGATTTACGTTAGATAATTTAAGACAACAATTTCACCAGTGTTAATTAAATGAAATCTCTTTGATGGATATTGAAGCGTTTAAGAGAATTTCCCCATTTCGTCCGTATCAAAATATTTAATCTATTGTCAACACCACAATACGTCAACGTCGCCAGTTTATCGATTTCATAAATTCGCCGCTCCACATACGTTAAACCTGCCTTGCTCTCGTTATCAGCCAGCTCTTCCGCTGTCTGCGGGCGGGAGTACTCCCTATTCCCTGCCGTAATAAAGCTGACATTGCCATGACACTGAACAACCTCGCGTGCCGCTACATTTACCCTTTGTTTGTCAGATTAAACTCGGGTATTTTACAGTTGAAGTTACATTATGGTAAGTTATGTGCTTAGGGACTGCGTATTTCTTCAAATATTTGAGATTAAATCTTTTTTAAAAATTTCCAAATTATTATTATTATTATTTGATAATCGATCCTTACGAAAAAAGTATTTTGAGCCTCAAATAAAGTCATATATATATACATATCAATTTTAAATATAAAGCGTTCCCTATTACAATGAAACTCCATTTTTTCTTAAATGAGGTTACATATTTTTGAATTGTATTTTATTTATATACACCATAATGATTACGGTAAGCCTTGTGGTCTAAATGTCACGTAGATGCAAGTTTTCCTCAAAAACCTAAGCTACGGCAGCCACATGCCCGAAATCATATTAAAATATTAATTCCATAAAATTATTTTCAAATAAATTTCATGGATAATAAAAACATTTTTCTGTGTTCTGTTTCAATTTAAAGTTCTCCGCTCTAAAAAAACATCCTTTATAAATAAATAATAATTAATAAAAATATACTTTGTTTTGAAACAGGATTTTGATATTGAAACATAACATTGATATTTTCAATATATAATTGGTGAAAACAAAATATATATATTTTTATTAATTATAGTATATTTATCTTTTATTGAGTTTAATACATTTAACGTTTTTGTACATTTAGCATATTTTTTTGGGATATACCTTTATAATATGTTTTATTTAAATCGCATCGTCTACTTATCAATAAGCATATTTTTAATAAGAATGACACAATTCCAATTTTCTGAATAAAAGCATTTGTATTTATTTTGTATTGTGGTATTGTGATGTTCAAATTAAACTTTCAAATAAAATTACGATATGACCCTGTCATCCTCTTTGCGCTACGTGATGACACCGAGGGATTCTTTTTCCTAGTAAAGGGTGAGGGTTGTTTCAATGTCTATACTTTATCCTTCAAATGGGGTGTGAATTGCTGAACGTAGTGCTGCTCGAAGGCTTTGATTACAAGAATGTATTGAAATTTCCTATCGTTGACTGACTTTCTTTATCGTGCATAAAGACATTTTTATTTTCAAACAAATCGGTAGTTATCACATGTTTTTCTTATCAGCTCGTTTCAAATGTGTTTTCTTTGTCGATTTGTACCAGATTTCTATAATCGATATACATTCAGTGCAGAATTTTCTGAGTTGGTATGCCTTTTTTTGCCTAGATTACGGAAGCCATTGCAGGGTCTATCGTCAGAGCTTTAGTTGCTGATGATGGACATTGTTAGGCGTTCAGTAATGTAAGATAACGAGATATAAACAGACGTAATCAAATACCTACATTTCTACGTTAACGGGAACTCGATTCACATGCAGATATTAAAGACGATCGGCGAATCTTTATCATGCCCCAACTAATGAACGAACATGCGGAAATAAATAATTATTAAAAAATAAATTATTAAATCCACATGATTACTTCGATTTTATATTATTTGTGATGGTATATTATTATTATAGGCATTTTTAAACCACAAAGTTACTGCTCCACATATTACAAATATTTTTTACTTGTATAAACCCCTTTTTTAGGACAATACCAACTATAATCAGTGCTACTAGTGATGGGTCCGCTCTGTACTCACTACTACAATGTAGTACTACACTACATTGAAGTGCACACTTCGCACACTCACTTTGATGTGTAGTGCACACTACAAACTACAAACACCAAAGTTATTGAAAGTATAAACTTCAAATAGTACACTTCATTTCAAAGCGAACACTACAAAGTACATACACTTTAAGTTATCGAAAGTATGAGAAACATACTTAAAATAGTGCATTTTTTACGTGAAATTTTTGGAAAGTTGATGTAGATATATGAAGAAATCTCTGGAAACTGTAACAACCCCCCCCCCATGGTTTGGAAAAATTTTGGGAGCTATGAAGAAACTTTTGGGAAGTTGATGTAGCTAAATGAAGAAATCTCTGGAAACTGTTTTGGAGAAAATGTCGTCATTTATCGTAAATATTTTTGTCGTTGACCTTTTTTTTTTTTTAGCTCGCCAAATTTTTATTTGGGAAAAAAATACAACTCATTTAAAAATTTACTTCACTATTACTTCATTTCATTACTTCACTTCATTATTATTACAATTACTTCACTTCATTTACTTCACTTCAATTACTTCACTTCACTTACTTCACTTCATTTACTTCACTTCATTTCGTAGTACTACAATTACTTCACTTCAAGTAGTTTTTACTACAATTGTAGTGTACACTTTGTAGTCTTCAAACAGGTAAACGTGTGTGTGTTGTAGTCTTCATTTTGAAATGTAGTTTTTCCCTTCGCTAAGTGCTACACAAGATACTCATTGGAGCTATTGATTATCTTTCTTTATCTGATATAAATTATCATATTGATCCTAGTATAAGAAACCCGGAGTTCTTTAGAATAAGTTAGCATCCTAATAATGTTGGTTATTTTCTTCTCATCACTTGCTGACCCCAACATTGATGCTGATATTCTTCTTCATTTAAAAAGTCTCTCCTACACAACATTCATTTTCTTGACAATAATCTAAACTCATAGAACATAGAACAAGAACATAGAACAACTCTATTTACATATTCGTACATGTTCACATTGTATTGGTATACTAATTTTATATAAGCATGTTGCTAGAGCAGGACGAAGTCACTTGTAATTAAGATAGTGGGTTGAGTTTAAATAAGTATTTTTTTTTAAGTATTCTGTATCCAGTGTTCTGCTAGTGTCTCGTTAATTTAAAAACAAACCTATAGTGCTGTACAAGGAACAGGCCCTCGATTAGAATATAATAATGGGGACGAAAAAGAATAGTATTAGTTAAAAGTCCACTTACTACTGTACATTGAAACATTTTAAAATAATATAGTTACGATTACAAATAGCCCTCATAAAAATAAGCATTTAAAGCATAAGAGTTATAGTAAATTATCCCTTCATTCAGCAGTCATGAAAAATATCCAGATATATTTGTTGTGGGCTGCAAATCCCTCCCCACTGAGACTCTCCTGCTCTACCTTTCGCTCTGAAACTTTTCCTCCGATTGAAACGATTACTCTCGGGGCGTGTAGCATCCCCGCTCCCCCCAAAATAGTGGAGGGGGGTGACTATCGGTATTTGCAACGAATTAACGGAAAGCAAAGCAATTAAAGTATAAAACATTCATTTAATTAACTTGCCTTTTACCTAATCCGTTTACTTTTATTAACCATAATACTAAGTATCTATAATCCAGCCTACAAATACATAAAAATATATATTTTTTAAATTAATTAATATTTCATTACATTTATAGTTGAATATAATCATTTAATTATTTTCAACTCTTAATTATTATTACAACTGAAAAACTTTGTATAAACCACTTCTATTATTTTTCACGTCGAAAATAATCACTGGTTTTATTGGTTGTTTGAAATTGATTCATTTTTATTATTTTAAGACCTATTTTCCTTTCTTATTTTTTTTTTGTGTTCCAGGGAGCTGCCGTATGAAATGAAATTTTTAATAAAATAGAGCTTTTATTTTTCTTTATAAATATCCAATAAAATACTGGTTTGTAGATACTTGATTCAGTTCCGAATTATTAAGATTATTATTTTAGTATCTTGAAAATGTTGAAAACATTTGATTGATTGAGTTTAATTAGAGGTCTGTAAGTTTATTCGTCACTCATATTTAATTAGTAAACATATAACTTAAATAAGATCGTATTGTATTTGATGTCCTAAGTTTAGACCTCTCGCGCTCGATCGTAAATCAATAATCGTTTATACATCCTCTGGCTGCTCTAATTAATCTACTGCTCCAGAGGGAGTGTACTTCGTGCATGTTTAGATTTCCAATTAGTTACGAGTTTGGAGTATTTACTAATTCGGGTTTTTCTTTTATTATTTGCACTGGGAGATAACATATATACGTGTTCTTCTATGTTTTTGCTATATAATGTACATTGTTATTAAGAGAAACCCACTCGTAACCAAATATAGTTAGTGGGTCAAAATGGGGTTAAAAATCTCTGCTAAGAAAATATTATAAAAATTAAAAATATATATATTTATAAATATAAAAACATACATTAACAGATTTTTAAAACTTTTGAAATTGTCGGCATTGAAATATTAATAGGGAAACAATTGTAATTTGAAATACTTGTATAAATATTTCTTATTATAAATCAATCGTAAAAAATTTTCACAATGTTTCGAAATAACCGAAATTATTTTTAATTTATTTTAAAATATTTACAACTTATTTAGGATTGTGATTGAAATATTTAATATTCTGATATTTAATGCATATTTTAATATTATGTAGGTATATATTAAAAAAAAGATTTAAAAAACTGCGTTTTAGAAAACCGGTGTTATATTTTTATTTATTTTATAAATAAAATTATAACACTTCTTTCAGAAGAAATAATTATCTTTCACGATTTTATTCTCACATACATACCTATGTTAATATTGTAGAGAGAACATTATAGTTTGTAGCTATAATGTTCTCTCTACAATATTTCTGATATCTAAAGAAATAAATATAGACAACACCCCCTTTATTTTACTTGTAGTAACTTCCATTGAGCCATCCACGGAATAATATATTGCTTTCCAAGTGATATGTGTCTAGTCTGAAAGAACACCCGTTTGGCTTGAAACTTGGGAGAAATAGCTTTCGACGCTTCGAAATATACTGCCGAGCTTTTGGACATTCATCCGAGGGCGAGATTCGACTTTTCGCCGCCAGAGTGGTTCAGCGGCGCCGCTAAGGAATGTTTCCGGGCTGAATTTCATTTTATTCGGCTGCCAGACGCCAGTCGGGTCGGTTGTGTATATGTGTTCTCTTTGCTCTAGCATTGTATCTCTTTTCGAAACTGCGATAGATTTAAAATGATCATGTTTATTTTTGTTGTACATTTTAGCTTTTTTATTATATTATAATTGATTACAAATAATTGTACCTTCTCGATAAATTAGATGTGTTGTTTTGCAATAAAATTATACAGATTTTTTCTATATTTTGGTACCGGGTCTTCTGAAGTTAGTTAATTGAGTTTATTTTTGACATGTTTTAAGTACCAGTTTTTTCAAAAAAAAATCCTGGTGGAACAACCACGCGTGTCAATCGGTGTCTTGTGTGACTGGAACTGAAACTTTAATATAAAAATAAAATATTTCAAGACTTTTTCTCCCTTATTGCTTTACCCTTTACTTTGGTCTTCTCTAAAAGTTTGTCCGTCATTTCTGAGAAGGGTAGTATTAACCTCTGTGCTACGCCAGGCATCCCGCTACTTCTATTCTAGTTCTTTTTGTTGTTTGAATTCCCTCGAGAACTTAACGTTATAAACAAACAAACAAGAAAAAAGCCAACGACAAATTATCCATAAATATTCACAGAGTATGAATGTTATTTGTCTTTTTATTCGGGGTAATGGACAAATCCTTTTTATTTTTGAATAAAATTTATGTTCGTTAAGTTCATGAGTTAAAAACAGTTCTTAAAGTGTTTTTTTTTTTGTAAAATATCGAATAGATCGGGTAATTTCGTTGCGGCCAATTTTTAGTATTGCTTTACAGATTAGCTTAAGTGGCAAATAAACACATCACGTTTATTGAAACCTCGATAAGTATCACACCACGATTTACAGCAGAGGCCGATCGATCTTTCAAAAATTGCTAACCTTTCTTCTTACATTCTTAGATCGCGTGATAACGGCAATAAACAAGCCCCAATTTCCGACTAACTCCTACGAAGAAAACAATAAGTCAGGGTTACCACAACGTTATTATGGATACTTATAACTTATAAACAAGTTGTCATGCGAAACTAGGGTAAACGGAAATTTTAAAGGTTACAAGAACGCATGTAAGTTGAGATGTTTCTTTTTGGTTTTCTGGTCGAAAGACGCTTCGAAGATTTATTACTAACCTGCTGTTCGTACCCGGCGTTGCACGGGTTAAGGATTAAGTTGAAAATAAATTTGGGGGGGGAACAAAGGTTCCATTGTTTTGCAAAGCCTCTAATTAAAACAGTGTTTCCATTTAATCAAGGCTGGGCTGAATAGGATGTCTAGGGAAGAAATGTGACCTATTTTTTCCGTCGAGAATATGTACGCAAAATTTGGGTCCAAGCGGTGTAGATAGTCGGAAAAGGTCGGAAGAGAAAAACTTCTTTATACCAAAGGGTTGAGATACGTCGTCATTGGCCTTTGCGGATGAGGTTGTGACAGAACTAACGGCTGCTAAGGAATTTTATGTAGACTTGGTTAGACCCATTCGTCTACTGATGGTCCGGTCATTGATGTAAAGCATATCTGATAATGGCAACATAGCTGGTTGCTTGAATAACTATATGTATTTCTAATTTCCTCTCATTACTTAACAATACATCATATTGATATGTAAAATCGATGAAAAATATTTTTTTCTTCATTTCCTTTTTAATGTTAACGCGTTAACATTGTAAAGATAAGTTAAGTCTACATTTCACTCCAAAACATACTGCGTTCCATATAACAGTTTAATCTTCCCTTCATAAATAAGCGGTATCCTTCACTCAGATGTATCACAACAGTGTATTTTATGATACCCCTAACAGGCATGAATAACAATAGAAAGTACGTTACCCCTTAAAATCCCTCAGTGAATCCTATAAATTTAGGAAAGGCCTAAATTAATTACATAACCTTATCCTAGCTACCGAGGAATAACGGATGGGCAAAACTTATTAGAAAATACATCACGCGCCTGTATTAATTAATACTCGTGTAAAATTCTTTATTTTAATTATCAATTATTACATCTCTGCGATATATTATTATGATTTTAGTAATTTCTTTGTTATGCTACTCTGTGCTTAATAATTGTATTTTTAAGTCCTGGTTTATGAAGCGTGTACTCTTATTCCTGTTTATATTTTTAGTTTACCTAATATTTTCATGTTGTGTCCAAAAATATTGTTTTACCTGAAGGTGTAAAGAATTCCTTTGTGAACAAGTTTTTATATAAAGCAGCAGTATGATAATCAAAAATGTGCAAAAAATGAATTACAATGAAAATTGTACAATTTTTTGGTCTCCTGAAAAATGGTGCCCTTTCGGCAATTCAAATCCCCGATTTGCATCATATTCATATCATCAATTGCTTCACCTCTATCGCTACTCTTTTGCATTACCCTGATCTGCTTACCTATTAAACTATCAGTACGTTAATTTAGATTAACATGTTGTTATATTTTATTATAACTTTTAGAAAAACAATCTTCTATCCCAAAAATCTTTCTGCAGTTCGTTCGTGCGTTGTATTACTAATGTAGTAGAAGCACCTATTTTTAAATTGAATAATATAAATATACAAATTTTCTTACCTTAAACTGTATAAATATAACATTTCTTTATACATTTAACATAAAATGGCAATTTATTATAAAAATTAAACAATAATTCAATAGTTACCTACTCGCTTACAATTTATTATTCACCGCATGCTTTATAATAAGTTAACGAGTTTACATACAGTTGTCCAGCCCACCAGTGTACTTTTAACAATAGATATAAATCATACATTGCCTCAAAGTACATAAAATTATACGTGTTGCAGTAAACGTACGCGAAGTATAAATCAATATGTAAAATGAAGGTGTTCATGTTAGCTTAATTATTAATTACGTCTAGAATTAAAGCATGGGTACATGCACGAACATTGGGAATTCAAACGTTCTATACACGGTGTACGGAAAATCTGCAGTAACGTGATTGAAGCTGTGGTTCTCGTGAAATTATGATACAAAGCTTTGGATTTGATCAAGGTATTTGGTCTACGTCGTATGGTCGACACAATAGAAGTTAAAAACGAAACTTTGTAGTTATCTTATGTTAGTGTTTAATGAGTTTTTTCGATTTTTGAAAAGGCGTTGAATCGTTTTAGTGGTTAAAATTTTGTAGAGGCGCACACAATTTGATATTTCAAGCCTAGAAAGAAAACTCTGGAGTTTAATTAAAGTGATTCAAGTGCCAACATTTGTGCCCTTGCTCGGTTTAGGTTAGGTTAGGTTAGGTTGTATGACACAATTCTTGTAAAGGCGCACTGTACAGAGTCAACAAGTTCTTGTGCATCATACACAAGTAAAGAAGACACCAGGTTGACGGATCACGTATAACGATGGCCGGTTTTTATAGTCGGTACCTATCTGCTTTTCAGTTAAATGGGAGGAAAACTTGCGTGAGCGTGTTGCGTACATTTGTTCTATAAAGAATAAAAATCTTTAAGTGTTACTACTTTTTGGTAGCACGCTTTTCAACGATAGTTAACTTTTTATCGTAATTCCGTGCAATATTTTCCGTACCTATTGTAGGGTTGATTTTTATTTTACCATAGTTTATATTTTACCGGGGGCTCCCCATAGAACATTTGTCATGAATATTCGTTTAAAATAGAAGGTTTGAAATTGCACGTTAAAAAATATTTAACTACACACAATTGAGTTTTACTTCTGTTAGTACTATAGTTTCGAGATATGTGGTACCCACATTTCAACAACATCAGGTGTCAATAATAAATTCTTATTTAAACTACAGGCTGGTTAAAAATAAAACACATTCGCGTGTGTGTAATATAATGTTTTATTTTAAAAAATAGGATAATCAACTACCGCAATGTAACCGCCGCTGTGTCAATTAGTTATAAACTAAAATCCGAATATTTCTATAAGCTGTTTTGTTTGCTTTTTTCAGGTGTTTTAACGCTAAAGTTACGGCGCGTGCATAATTTAACTTTCAAAGTCACGAAAAAAATATATAATACAACGAGGCATAGAAGTATTCGATCAAAGAATGAATAAAGGTAATATTTAAAAAGTCCCGTTTAAAAAATACGAATTGGAGAATATTTTGTTAATGAAAGCTCTTTCAGCCCGGCGAATGCTAAAATAATAACAGCCGGTATGTTTTAATCATTAAGCTGTCGGCCGCTGCGGCTGTGAAAACCGGACGGTATTATTCAGAACTCTCGGATAAAATATGTATAATTCTGTTTAGTTATTCATGGCGTGTCGCCGGTTTACGAGCCATTTATGAACGTATCACAGTTATTATGAAACTCGATTTGGCTTTGTTGAATACACGCCGACACAAAGACTGCCGGTAGTATTGATTTGCTGAACAATGAGTTTCACGTTACCACTATTAATTGATTACATAAGCCCGGGGCCGTGTTTGATAAATAAATTTCATTTTGACCGAGTAATATGCCCAAATTATATGGTTTTTGGGAATGTAAATGTGTATTTTTACATGTCGTGTACATTTAAGTCATCTTAACCAACTAGTTTTCCAATGTTTTATATCCGACGTACAAAATCAGATTTTAGTGGCGCGTGTACATGGGTGAGACTTGCCTCGAATGCCAGGTAAAGACAATATAGAATTGAGCGCGCGAATTGAGAATTTTATATTCAGGAGAGACTCAAATCTCTAAGATAAGTGTCGTCCATGTACAGTTTAATACGATTCAGGCATTCAACTCCATTCAGAATAAAAGTCTACGTTCTCAGTTAGTTTAAACGTGTTTGAAGATTATTTACATTCTTAAAAAGGACAACTCATGTTAATACATCAAAATTTATTTAAATTATATATTTTGAATCATACTAAAATGCGAGCTTAGTGGTAAAGCGTTGGTGAACTGGTCGAATGGTTACGGTTCCGATTTCTGGAGGGTCCAAAATAAAAAGATTTTTTCAAAATCATTGACATCCGCCCTGTTTGATTCTTTTACCCTCTTCGTTGATTGAGTGAGTCCGTTAAGTCGTAAAAAGGTCCTCGGTTTCACAGCCATAAAAATATCTACGTTGAAAAGTAAATACCTTATGAATAATAAGTAAAAAATAAATAAACTGAATTCAGAATTCTGCTCCCTCCGAATATTTTATAAATAACGACGTGTAAATCCACCCTTCACTTTGACATGAATAATTAATTGTATGTCTCAATTTCCATCGTCCATTTTTCACATAGGTAGTATATTATGACTTCACACTACGGCGCGTGTCGACCTCTCAAAAAGTAAAAAATTTCCTATGAAACAGCAGCACGGTGTATATGAAAATTTATAGTTTTATTTCTCACTAATAAATCTACTTCATAATGTTTCGTTCCAACCGGTTAATATAAAAGACGTATTTATAAAAAAGTATTTATAATTACAAAACTTTTTTAAAAATATATTTTAGCCTCTTGCAACCATAGGATTCACAGCAAACGATGCCGACACCACATCTCGAAGGCGTCGAAAATGTTTCGTTCCTTCTTTATCAGGATCAAGGTTTTTTCTGTATGCGGACAAATAGGCAACGCTAGGACTTCAATACAATGGCAATGTCGTACTATTTTCTATTGAAACATTTTCATACTACGTGTGGATTATCGTTAAACATTACGACGAAATGAGGCGACATTTTCACTTAATCCAGTGTGTATAACGCTGAACTTTTAACCGCCGGTGAAACTTCCTTACTCCAATCCACATTTAATACACTTGTTTCGAGCTCGCCTTTTTTGCTCTCTCATTCCGCACAGACGCGCCGGGGGAAAAGTTGAACCCGCAAAGCTGCGCCACTGGAGGGGTGGGGCGGCGAATTTCTGAGAGCGAGTTAATATCGACATTTTAACCGCCCACCCCTATGTTACGCCAATGCCGCTAGTGCCACGAGCTTGCGCCAAATCTCCACTGTTATGATTTCGAGTGCACTTTTTGTACTTAAATATTTGATTTCATGTAAAATATGGAAACATCTGGTAGAGAATTGTATGTATTGCGTAAATTTCCCGAATATATCTTTGGCCACGGACCTTGTTCTTTGTAACGCTTTTCGGTCATTATTAGGTTTAGGTATAAGTATTATATTATTGCTTAACAACATGTCGCTCAAAAACTTTTAAAGTACTTTTTAAAGTATGTGTTTTTTATTTTTATTTTTTTAATATAAATTGGATCTATTCTTAAAACCTTCTCCGAAATATCTTCGCCGTCTTTTAATTAATTTATTATCAAAAGACGGCGAAGAAGGCAAAAGAATTTAGAAAACACAGTAGCTTGTTAGTCTAGTGGTTAATACACTTGCCTGGTGATCCAGTGGTCGAGTTCGAGCCTCATTTCAGACCAGCAAATTAGTCCTATTTTTTATTGTTTTCCTTAGTTGTAAATAATAAGTATATTGATGTGACTCGAATGCATATAAAAAACTTGAGATTTTGATATGCTCATGTGGTTTTCACCGCAGGGGTAGGCAGGGGGGTTAGGTTAGGTTAGGTTAGGTTAGGTTAGTTTTAATATGGTTAGTTTTATTATGGTTAGTTTTAATATGGTTAGTTTTAATATGGTTAGTTTTAATATGCTGTCATGTCAGGCTTAGGCAGGGGGTTAGAATACCACACTCTATCCACGTCCACTTTATTTTCCTTTACTCGGTCGTACACATACAGGGCGTCTCATAGCTAGTAGCAAAAACGTTACAGGTGGATTCCTGCCTTGATAATGAGTCGAAAATATTCGAGCATCCATGACCCTAATATCAAGAGTTATGCACTATCACAATAAACGTATAATCAATGACAATTATCAATTTTCGCGATTGAGGATAGTCTCGATCTATTGAGAATAATTAGTTGCACACAGAATACATTCAAATTCATTGTAAGTAAATAATGCAAGCTACAAATTGATAATTTGGTCATCGTTAAGTTCCCATAATGAGAATATATGTTTTGAACAAATGCCAGTTATGTCACGTGGTTCGCGATTAGTTTAATAGTATTACATTGCCGCGCAGCATCCCGTAAACACGAGTAACTGTGTTCCATAAATCATGTTAATAATGTTTTACGCCGAAATGAACATTCTTGATACCGCGCCAAGTGCTGGAGGCATGTTGCACGCGAGAAACTCGCCGTGCCAAACGTCACTATTATTTCAAATGCCAGTTTATAAATTCTTATATCTTAACGGCTTTCTTATTCGAGCCTTTCGGTGTACGCTCTCCGCGAGTCGAATATAGCCCGTGATTCAGCGTACCGTAAACATCGCCTCAGCGTGTTAACCTTCGTCAGGTAAACATATCTGTAACATATTTATGAGAATCTCCAATTCGAATTTTACATAAAATTCGATTGTTTTGTTATTTTGTCTTAACGATTATCTGTGACAAAGAAGCTTTGAAAGTTTATAAGATTGATCTCTTTATCTAAAAATTCGGAAGCATTCGATAAAAAAGAAAGTGAGAGAGTGAGAGCAAGAATCCAGACTGCGGAGATGGGTTTTCTAAGAGGGGTAGCGGAAGTCATACTGATGGACAAAGTGAGAAGTGTTGACATAAGGCACACACTCGGCACGGAGTCCCTACTCCTACACATAGAAAAATCACAAATGAGGTGGCTTGGACATATGCTAAGAATGCCAGAGGAAAGAATACCAAGAAGAATCCTCTTAGCAACCCCGGAAGGAAAAAGGCCGGTGGGTCGCCCCAGATTAAGCTGGGAGAAGCAACAAAAAAATGTGTATGAAAACAGAAAATGAGTCTAGACTGGTTGACTCATGCGGAAGCAGCGGAAGACAGGGGAATATGGAAGCACCTTGTCGAGTCTTTAGGCCCCCGACTATAATGATAAAAAGGTAATAATGTCCGCACGACTATAAACAATGGTTGGTAAATAAACACTCCATTACACATTTTGTGAATTCATTTTCCGTCCAAACCACAACATTTTCAGCCCGTTTACTATATTTTTCCTCGAGGTTATATTTATTGCAAGCATGTTTACTGCAATCTTTGTGGAAAAACACTGCTTTGCATTTCTTTTTAAGTCTCTATTGTACATAAATCCCTATTCTAGACTTGATTTACAATGCGAATATGTACTACATACTAAAACTAAGATCTGTTTTAGATATTATCTCTTTTGAAATTACTATTTATTCAGTCGTTAATTTTTATTACGAGTATGGTGGAATATATTGTGTTGTTTCGCAATATAAAAGACTACGCACAAAAGCATTTTAGTTCCAATTGATTGACTGAATCTACGATATCTTTGATTTAACCATATTTTGAAAACATAGCACACTTATATTCGTCGTACGCATACTCGGTGATTTCTAAACGTGCACCATTAATTAAAAGCCAATTGATTGAATCAACATTCGCGTATTTCAGTTAATAACCGCTTAACGCGATCGTTACGTTAATTAAATTAGAATAGCTGAGTAATTATTCAGATTAAGCGTGTCTAATTTGCACAAATCATATTTACGATGACATTACAGGTTGTGTTATTCAATAGCTACTCAAATTATTCGCGGCGACTCGCCTTATTAATGATATCATTAGGGCACACTTTATAGAAAGACCGTCTCGCGAGTGTACTTCATTATCCAGTATTATGCTTGCATTCGTGCAATTACACCTGTCATTGAAATGGGACCGGCATATTGAACGTTTATACTTACAATCTTTGTTTACCCGCCATTCCGAGGCTTACTAATGTTGAGAAATGTGTGAAAATATATATTTTTACACTTTGCATGTTGCGTAGAGAGCATTTGTATAAATTTTCAGATAACCTAGATGAATATTTTTACGAATAGTGCCGGATTTCCCAAAAGACTGTATAGCCCGTCTAGCCAATTTTGAAAGGACGAGAGTTTTCTCTTACACAGATTGTGAGCGGCATTTGACTGCTCATTTGAGACGTATTTACTGGCTGACGTTGTCAAATTTTCACTTCCTTTTTTAAAATGAATTTACTGTAAGAATCCGTATCGAGAAATTCCATTAAATGTGTGTTCTCGGATAGTAGTTTGACTCGCATTCTTTTTTAATTTCTTTATTTTTCTTGCCGTATATTACGTATTTTAGAAGAGGAATTTCCCTCGAGTCTCTCCATATAATTTTCCGTCTGATTTCGTAAAAAGTTCTAAAAAAATAATGATAGTACGAATGCCAGAACCAGAGTACCTACCCATTACAGAACCCTTTTTTTATATAGAATTTAATATTTAAAATATTGAGTAAAACTCGTAGAATTAATATATGTATTCATCACTCACATATCGTTTATTTTGTCGGAATGTTATTAAACGATTATAGGCAGTGATTAGTGGACATGAAAGTGAATAAACATAGTATATTTTAGATAGGTTTAAATTATATATTTATTATGATGTTAATATATTAAGAATTTATATTTTGTACGCTAATGTCACTCTAGGACCATCTTTTACGGTCAATAATGACCTGTTGACGATCTGTTTGTTAAAAAAACGTTTAAAATCGTCAGTTAAAATCCTGGGTTAAAAAATAATTAAAACCTTTATGGATAAAAAATATATATAGGAAAATGCATATGGAAAAATATATATGGAAAATATAAATAGAGGAATCCGTCGATATTCTCACGGAGAGAAGTATGAATGACGAGAATGAAGTCAGCGAAATAAGTGTGGAAGAAATAAAGTGTGCAATAAAGCATATGAAGAATGGTAAGGCTGTGGGGTATGATAACGTTGCTGCCGAATATATCAAGGCTGGTGGCCCATCAGTGATTTCGTGGCTTCATACTCTATTTAATAAATGTTTGAAGGAGAGCCACACCCCTTTGGATTGGAGGAGAGCAGTTATCATGCCTCTCTACAAAGGTAAAGGGTCGAGATTGGAATGCGGGAACTACAGGGCAATCAGCCTTTTAAGCTCGGTCGGCAAACTTTATGGAAGAATTTTGATAGAAAGAGTAAGGTCGATGACGAAAGAAAAGGTATGGGACGTGCAAGGAGCCTTTGTGGGTGGAAGAGGATGCATGGATCAGATATTCTCTCTACGAGTGTTGACGGAAAAGTTTTTAGCGAAAAACCAAAAACTTTTCTGTGCATTTGTAGATCTGCAAAAAGCTTATGATAGTGTTATAGAGGAAGGTTATGGAAGGTACTCTCTGATTACAAGGTGAACAGTAAACTTATAGACGCAGTTGCATCCCTTTACGAGGGGAGTACTGCGTGTGTAAGAATCAATGGATCTTTCACACAGTGGTTTGATATAACAAAAGGTGTCAAACAGGGTTGTGTAATGTCTCCATGGCTGTTCAACTTGTATATGGATAATTGTGTGAAAGAACTGGAATGTATGAATATAGGAGCGAAAATGAGTGATTTGATTGTATGCTGTTTACTGTACGCGGATTGCGGTATTAATGGCAAATAGCGAACAAGACCTACAAAGTCTAGTTAGCAGGATGTATGATGTATGCAAGGAAAGTGACCTTATTATGAATGTAAAGAAGTCAAAAGTAATGGTATTCGAGAAAGAGGAAAGTAAGACAACGTGTGAAATACTAGTAGGCAATGAATGTTTGGAACAAGTAGATGAGTTTGTGTACTTGGGAAGTATGTTCGATAGAAGAAGGAATGTTGAGAAAGATATAGAGAGGAGAGTGACTGCCGGGAATAGGGTGAACGGTGCTTTGAATGCAATAATTTCTAATAGAAATATGTCTACCGAGGCAAAACTGGCGGTACATAATGGAGTTCTGGTACCGACACTAATGTATGGAAGTGAAGCCTGGAGCTGGCAGAAGAGGAACGAAAGTAGATTGAATGCAGTGGAGATGAGGTCCCTTAGACGTATGTGTGGTAAATCCATGTATGATAGAGTAAAGAATGAAGATATTAGGAAGGAATGTAAAGCTGATCGTAGCATAATACAGAGAATAAAAATAGGGTCGCTCAGGTGGTTTGGGCATGTTGAGCGAATGAATGAGGAAAGAATGGTAAGAAAGATATATGATGCAAGTGTTGACGGCACCAGAAAAAGAGGGCGACCACGGAAGACGTGGCATGACCAGATTAACCAGATACTGGAAGATGGTCCTGTTAGAAGTCTGAACAACCGTCGAGCTTGCATGCGAAGATGTATGAATGTAGACGAAGCGAAAGTTGTATGTCAGGACAGAAGAGTATGGCGCTCTATCCTCTCTGCCTACCCCCTCGGGGAAACGGCGTGATGGTAAGTAAGTAAGTAAGTAAGTAAAATGCCTATGGGCGGCACAATTTTGAATGACTGAGGGATCGGTTTGGTTATACGTCAATTACCCTTATTAACATCACAAAAAGTTTAATAGTATGCTTTACGAAATTATATCTTAGTCAACGTATAAATTTCACACAGTACTGTTTACATTGGCGTTAAGTGTCAACATAATTCATACAATTAAATTGATACCTTGGTCCGACGTTTTGCAAGTCGTGCCACTCGATAAATTAATGTTACGGGTTTGATTAGTGTATTTACTATAATTGACTAGTCACTACACATGACTTTATAACATGCGTTTATATAAATAATCTTAACAACACCATCACCATTTATTTTATCTATTAACTTCCCTAAATGTCCGTCGTTTGTTAAAATTTTAAAATTAAATTTTTGGTTGACTTTGTACGCTTGCTCACATTCTTCGCTCTTTTATTATAAAAAAAATGATGCAGAGCTTGATAGCTATCAAGGATTAAGCAAGTATAATGAATCGGACTCTCAAATCAAGCTAGAAATAAACCTGTTGTTTATACTTACTTGCAATGCTTATAAATAGACATTAATTATAGTTATATATATATCGTTATTATGCACAACTTGATAGGCTTTCATATTTTATATAGTAAAATGTGAATTCAAAGCATTAGTGCAAACTTTTGTTGTCAGTTAATATATTGCCAAGATACAATATAATTAATTTAAAATAAAATAAATAAATTTTTGGACTCAAAATTAATTATATTTTTATTACGCATAAGTACATAACTCATTATAGTTTCCCTCTTTAAACACAGCAAAAATATTTTATGTTGATATTATAATTGTAATTTATAGATATAAACATTGTTTACACCATTTTTTTATTGAAGAAAATCAACATGTTTGCCCATTCAGTATACATTTGTATCCTGACGAAGGGGCCGTGGGCTCTGAAACATGTTGATTTTTTTCAATAAAAAAGTGGTGTAAACAATGTTTAATTCTATAAATTATAATTATAGTTTCCGTCTGTTCAGTGTGAATATTGTCATATGCTTAATAGTTTTACAGGACTCAATGAACACCGAATACGTTATCGCAGTTGGAAGAAATATCAAATATCATGAACGAGGAGCAGATAAGGTTGATCCGGTGTGAAATTGATATTATAGAAATACCCAAACAAACACGATATTATTTTCTCTTTGAATTCTGATAACTTCCACCATAACGGAATCGTCGCTAGTGCGGTAGTCGCGTCGTCTGGCCCAGTCGCTCTCCGGGTTCGGTCCCGGGGGCGGGGAGGAGAATGGCCCCCGGTCCCCGGCGTGAATCAGCGCGCAGAATCTCGTCCCGCCCCATTCAATTATTCGGTTCGCCGCCGAATAAAATATATTAACTCGGCGGCTTCCCCGGTAAACTTTTTGACGTTGTTTAATGTTTCTGTCATCGCTAATTGTGGCAATCCGCCGAGAGTGGCGCTGGCGTCCATTACGACTGTAAATAATCCAACCGGATGAGAGCCGCCCCCGCCACCCCGGCAGCCCCTCCC
This sequence comes from Agrypnia vestita, assembly GCA_016648135.1. Taxonomy (NCBI): domain Eukaryota; kingdom Metazoa; phylum Arthropoda; class Insecta; order Trichoptera; family Phryganeidae; genus Agrypnia; species Agrypnia vestita. The sequence continues at coordinate 177,663 of JADDOH010001087.1, read as the reverse complement.
CGAATGGCACCCGATAATTCAATTTGCGGGGTGCAACGCTGGGGTACGCGTACTTCATCGGTAGTCGAATGATAACCCTCATCACTTTCTGTATTGTTTCATTTCGTAGACATTTGAATTTATTATTTGACATCGGATATCGAAATGATATTTCAAACACGCTTTTTGTTACAGGGAAGTGCAGTAATATTCCTTGCACCGTTTCATCTCTTTTTTTCCATAAACCATCTTAACTAATAACTAGGGCAATGAACATGCCTAGCTTGATAATTATTAGTGTCGCAGCGAATAGTATATTTGTCCTCAGCCCGAATACCGAATATTCGGCCAGGAGCGTGGCCGAAAAGCCAAATATTCATACAAAATATTCGGCTTGATTAACTCATATACAAAAATTGGCGCGCAAAGAGCATTGTGGCAAGAATCGCGCACCCTGCTCTCTGATTGACTCGATATTACTGCGCTTTACCAATCGCGCTTGATAGTGTTTTGTTTTGTGCAGGTAACATGTTCAATTAAGCGATGTAAACAGTTTTTTAGTTGTTTTATTTTCAATCGGTGTTTTTAAAAGGTTTGTGACCTTTTTTTTCTGTAACCTTTTTTTGATCTCTTATAATAATAACTTAGTTATGTCACATTTCCTTTAATCTTTTAGATAAACAACTTTAAATAAGCGATGTTCGGCATTAATAAAAGTGACATGATTAATTTACTGTGTTCTTTGTTATTTCTTACTCCTTTTTTTAGGTATTCGGCGGAATAGTAGCCAGTATTCGGCCGAATACCGAATACTCCAAAAAGGGGCTGAATAGACTGAATACCGAATAGTAACCGAAAATTCGTTACATCTCAAATAATTATTTTTTTAACGCCCTTATGGGCTTTTATATAAATTATAAATTTAAAAAAATAACATAAGAATTATATATTTTAAAGAGAAAAAAAAAAACATATAGACAGTAAAACATCTAAATAGAATATGATTGTTATTAATGAAGAGCTTAAGTTATTAACTCATAGGTAATATAGGTGACTCATAGGTAATACAGAAAAAATGGAGCTAGTTACAGTAAAGAATGTGAAATTATTCAATAATGTTATAGGCTGGTTTCTACATAAACTTATATTAGTAAGCGAGCGCATCATTGGCGACGAGACCGGAATTGAGAAGAGAATGACAACCTTTCGCAGAACCGCGAGCGGTCGTGACCGCTGGGCGCGCTCGTATATTCATATCTGCATGCTCCTGCCGCCGGGAGACACCAACCTTATGTGATGCTTAGGTTCCAGCATAACAGTTCTCCTAAGATCGATTAAAATGAATATTTCAGATTTATGGAAGGTCATTTCATGACGAGTAATCTCTGTATAACGCCAGCGTGGAAATGGTAAACGGTATCGGTATCGAAGGTGATGGTTTGATATTGTTTGATATTACCCACAATATCAAATACATATAAATAACATTGAACGTCTTCAGCGTCAATTCCTAAGGCGATTGACCTATCATAATATTGTTGCACCTTCTCTACCGTCTCTAGCTTCTAGACGCAAATGTCTAGAAATTAAATTTCTTTATAATATATTTAATAATAATCCTGTTTTATTGTCATGTATTGATTTTAATGTACCGATCCGTCGTTCACGATATATAACTCTTATCCGACCCAAAAAATATAAAACTCAGGCCGCAAAAAACTCGGTTATCAGTAGAATCATAAACTTATTCTTGCAAAACGAGAATTCCCTTGGCATAGATTTATTTGTATACACAAAGGATATTCTTAAGCAAAAACTTTAAATAATGAATTCATAGGCTTAAAACCAACACACAACGCACATACACATACGCACACACACACGCACACTCAAACATACACACTTACACATACACACTAATAAATTACCTTTAAGTAATTTTATTGATATTATTGTAAGGGATTAATAGATGTACGGTGCAGATATTATTCAAATATTTTAATCTTTTTCTTTTTCATCACCATGCATTGTAAGCTTCAATTCCAATAAATAAAAAATATATATCTTGATATTATATTTTATGGCTTAGTTGTCAAGCCTATCGCCTAGTGATCCAGTGACCGGTGATTCGAGCCCGTTCTAGGAGACCAGCAACATAGCCCTATTTTCATAGAACCAAGCATTTAGCTTAGTTTGAAAATAGTAAGAATATTGATATTACACGTATTCTGTGTTCGCTTCTGTATTTTTATTAGAAAAAAAAATCTATTTTGTATTATTATCAAATATGTTGTTCAACTGCAAACAAGCGTACTTGGTTCATAATTTATTTATTTTTAAACACCTCGGTATCAAGTTTGTTTGACATTTGACTGGTTGTGGATAAAGTGCGTTAGCCACCTACCCCTGTACGCCTGTGGAGGCCGCCCGGTATCCGAGGGCTCGTGTCGGCCGCGCCGCTCGCACCGGTTGTTCATTATTGATGCCGCTTGCGGTGCGGTAATGTCCGGCCCACCCTATCTGCCGGGAGTGTGGACAAATAAACACTTTATTATTTATTAATCCCACATGATAAGCCAATTATTTGTGAAATGCACAATTTTGTCTATTTCAATTCATCTTTTAGAAGATACATTTTTTTATAGAATTATAATGTTAGATTTTTTTTTTTTGTATAAATTTTTCTAAATGGCTTGCTCGATTTTAAGAAGGTCGTAATACCTCGAGATTATGTTATTATACCGAGAATACTTTATTGGTGGGACGAGCAAGGATATCAAGTTGAAAATTCACGTTCTTTGATAGCTGCCTACTTAGTAAACATTTGAATATAGTAAATAATAACTGCAATTCAAATTTTCATCTTTGAAAACAATTTTATCTAGTCAAACAAAAACACATGACATAAGTTATTTTGAAGTCGACGCGAAGGAAAGGAAATCAAAATAACATAACTTAGAATTTACGTAAGTCGGGATATAACTGTATAACAAATCGGTTCGGCATGCTGATACATATTTGAACACGATATGTAGAAGCTGCCTGTTGACTTATTGTAAATGATAGGGTAATGAAAAAATCATAGTTAAGCTAATCAAAGAAGCTTATCAGTAAATTCAAGTATCCATTGTATTTTTTTCTTACTACTTAAAAAGTCCGGTGAAGTAAACCGTAATTGCTTTAACGTATGTTTTCAGCGAAAAACCAATCACGAGTGGAGCAATTGTCCAGTGAATTCACCGCTATTTTGGGGTGTCTCCCCCATAATTTCCGAGCAATTACTGACCAGACCTTCCTCAATTTGTTTCCCCTCGCGTGATCTCATTTGGGACCCTCTGCCCCATTCCGCGAAATACGACACCGAGATCCGGAGATGTAACGTTGCTGATCCTTGTAATAAGGTACTAGGCATAAGTTTTCGGTTATTTCATAAATATTTTCGTACGTACACAGTTTTTATGGGGCCAAAAAGAGAACTATACATTTATTAGTTTATTTTGTTTATTATGTACGTGTCTGTAAGGATTTTTTTTTCCATATCCCAAGATATCCCAAGGTTCGATAAACCGCAAAAGTTTTATGAGATCATGCCTAGTCAGGATTTTGAAAAAAATCATTTTATAAAAGTATTATAACGTTTATAAAAGTATTATAACGTGTCGAAAATATCCTTTGAGAAATTCAAGTCAATACAACAAATATTAATGGAGTTCTAAGACTTTGAAAGTTAGCATTTTATCAACACATAAAACTTTAAACGTGTTTATCTCAAAAGTTTTCTCGATCGTAGACCAAAATATCCCAAAAATTATTTGATAGATTTTTTATTTTTATGTTTTTGAGTATTTTCTACATCACAAAAAGACTGGATGAAGTTTTTTTCTACGAATATTTTTTTAAAATCAACAAAAACGAATCAATTTTTAGCTAGAAATCGAAATTATATCACTTTATTTTTTAGGAAAACGATATTTTTCGAAATCTTTCGATACAATCCTGTGTAAATTATGTAATAATAGCCAATCTCTTTTTTATTTTAAAGGATTTTTATTCCTAATAGCAGTGGTCACCGCAAAACCCGTTTTTTCAGAGGCAAATGCCGATTTTTTAAAATAAAAGTTGTGTACAGATTCTTCGAATTAAATTTAAATTACTGCTAAATATTATTACGAAATAATAATTAGTGGTTTTGAAATATTTTTTTAAAATCACCTCTTTTTAACTCTTGACTGAAAATGACAATTTTTCCACAAATTAAAATTTTTCTCTCATCTTTTTTTACATTTATCATCCTTCTATCCAGCAATTTATTATTGAAATATGCTTAAAATATTTAACATATAATGTTTATTAATAAAATGAAATAAATCTTACGCGCTGTTATTATTGAGAGAAGTTAGGAGGTACGGCTAAGCCAGTTAGTTACGAGTATACCGCATCCCTTACGTGTCGCGGTATCTGGCGGGGACAAAACATGGATTACCTCCCGCGTAGCCTGCAGCGTGTGTGCATGAATATGTTTCCGCCGGCATTATCTTTGTGGGTTTTTTGTGCGCGCGCCCCAGTCATAACATTTTCTCTCCATTTTCCGACCGCTTTTCCATTACGGCCCCGCTCTGGGCGAGAGTGTGATTGATGTGTTTCCCGGCGGCGTAGCGGCTCTAGCCCTCTATTCGACTTGTCGCTGCTTGTACGTCGCTGAAAACGTGACATAAGTTGGCATATTATTCAACTGATTTTGTTGATACAAATACGAATTACCTCTCGACAAGCCGCCCGTCTCGACTATCTGTCTATGAGCTTGTCGAGTTGCAAACCGCGGATTCATCATTGTTGAATGTGACAAATTATACCGTGTTCTTCTTTTCGCTCCGCTGGCAGTAAACAAACGTAAATGAAGAGCTTCCTTCCTTTATGTGATGAAACTGAATGTTGGCCGCGCGCCAGGTCTTCCCGAGCTCTTCAGCCCTAGGGTTGTTTTGTGTTAATGTTTTCACGTTTATGATTTATGAGACGTTTGTGGTTTCAGGTTAATTATCGCGGCGATACATGGCGCAATTATTATATTGTGTACTATCTAAAATGACGATTCGAACGTGTTGTCATAAATGTTTCCACGCTAGACTGCTCGTCGAATAATATTAACCGCACCTAAACATTGTATCGGAACTATTATTGTAGTGCGGGCAAACAACCCTCATTGAGCAAACATTTGTGCTTCACGGAGCTACTTTACAATAAGGAGCTGAGTGAGTGGTTAGCAGTGGCGCAAGTTTTGTTGGGTTTGATGGTACGCACGTATGGCACTTGCAAGGGTTGTAAAGTTAGTAAGTTTAATTTACTCCGAAATTATGCTTGCGTGGGAACACTATTATTCAGTACGTTTCTATATAAACAACTAAAAATGTCCTCGCGTTCGAATGTTTCGAATATTTATTTTTTTAATTTATGCACATAATTTGAATAGCATTAAAAATTTAAAAAAAAATTACAATTGTCAGAAATGTTGTTTTTACGAGCGTTGTTTATTGTTTTTATATAATATTGTCACGTGTCGTGCTGCGGAAGGAATTAAGGAAACGCTGGAATTTAATAATGGATTTATTAAATACTGATTAATTAATTAACAGACGTACAAACGTCTCTTACTATTTAACTTAACGCTATTATTTGAATTAAACTATTTCGTAAATTTACCACTCGTAAATAGACACTTTATAATCGCTTTAATACTTTATTCACTATTCACTAGAACAATCCATCCAATTTCAGCACGTATTCTATTCGCTCCGGTTTATTTCGCCACGTAAGAACTTTTCCAGAATATTTGCTCAAATATCGCACAAGGGTAAGTAAGTCACTTAATTATCTTTCGCTTAGTACACGCGCCTGATGGTAACACTGTTTTCGCTTCGTGATTCGCCGCTAGAGCCGCGTAATAGGAGACGTCAAAATAACAATGGCCCCCCGCAGCCTGGATCCGTTTTATTTATTACCCGATAACGTTGAATTCTCGAAGCTCCGAGACTTCTCTAGTATTTACTAGACTTTTATAGTGTTTTCTCGCAAGTTCTCGTAACTTCTAGATGTTCCGAAAGCTGTAGATTACGCTAGCGTGTTCTGGAATCATCGGTAGGATTGTGAAAATTTCAAACAACTGTCACTTGACGTGAGTGCGTGATTCTTTTTAGCATCGTTACAATATTTATATAAGAGTTCTTACATAACATTTTTGAAGTCTAAAAAATTGAATGTAAGAACTGCTCTGTGCAAATTGAGTGATGCGACGCTTTAATTATAATTTATTAATAATTATTTCCGGAGTCAGTGAAAGTACGTTTTGTTTGACTGAAACATTTTATTTTCATATTTATTTTGTATAGCGGATAAATACAGATGACACTCCGCTTCTTAAAAAAATAAAATTTCTTTATGCACAAAATAAAAAAGTATATTTTTAAAAAAGTGATTACTTTTGCGCCACCTTGTATTATAAATTTTATATAGATTCATATATATTTTAAATAACATTCGTCATAAGATTGCACTGACGATTCTGACAATTTTCTCGCAATCTTAGATGCATATATAACATATACAACATGTAAACTGTTTTATTGTATTTCTTGGGTATTAATTATGTAACAATTTTTAGACATTTTGTTTGATGAATTTATTTGATGTACATATATTACTTATTTATTATTATTTAAAAAATATTTTCTAATTTTAAAAATATGTAACAAATTTATATTAAATAATCTATTATATTTTAAGTCACCAATTTCGTTTCCCACTCCGTCTTACGACTCGGCTTTAATTTTTAGCATCCCCAGATTTCTTAAACAAAAGATTAAGATGAAGACAAATGAACTGAAACCGCCAACTGATTGTTAGTCCCCGACCGCGGGGACCTTCAATCAGAAAAGGGTCTCACAGTTGATAGACCTTTGGTTTCCCTTTTGACCTGTCAATTTTCGTTGTTTTTCTGCTATTTTGTTCGAGGGGACGTTCTTTGTCTGACAGTATTGATGTTACATTTTAAAATCGTATTAATTGATAAATTCATTCTGATCTTGAACATCATCATCGGGTGGCCTTTTCTGCTCCTAATACATTATCGTAATTCGGTTCTTCGCTAAATATTCCTTGAACTATTATTATGTATGTTGTGATATGCGCGGTGACGGCATTTACTATGCCCCTGCACATTTCGTTGTCGGATTAGTCTAATAAACGACATGTCACACAAACTTTATCTTGCTTATGCATTGACACGTGGTAAGTGGTTCATGTATCCGTCTCACTAAAGATTTCGCGTTGGGATTAGATAAATTTGCGATTTGTAATCGGTTTAAAAAATAAATTATAAATAATAAATAAAGTGTTGAAGATAATATCTTATACATATTTAAGTACAATAAATAAGGATTAATATATATGATAATTGTATTGTATTGGCATTTAGGTTAGTACAAAGAATTGGTGATTAAATACTTTAACACAGTCGCCAGATTTTTTGTGGGACATTTTAAAAATTATAATATATTTATAAAGCATATTTTCATTTCTTACCAAGTTACCACTTTAATTACTTGTCATATTAAAAAAATGTTTTAGAAGTAAAAATTTCATATTTTATTTTTTAGAGTTTTTTAATTTACATTGAGCACCTAAAATTAATATAGTAAAACAATTAATTTTATGAGAGAATGAACTTTTATTAATAAATAATTATACAAGAAGCTGTAAACAAGGATGTTTTTTTTAAAACAGATTATGCGTTTACCTACTGCTATAACAATTTTAATAGTTTATAATATGACTTTCTAAGTACCATATTGGGACAATTACGACCAGCTTTCAGTGAATCAGAAAACACCCTAGCAATTCAAAACTCTTATTACTTAAGTATTTAAAAAGTATTAAAAATCGACTCTGTTGTAAGACGTTGATTTTCCATGCAATTATTAATTTTTTTGATACTTAAGCTTTTTTCGGTCTTTTTTTCGTGGAGTTAATGCTCCACTACTATTTGATAAATATTATTCAGAATATTTTACAGAACACAGTACTGGATTTTTGTCAAGATATATTATAGAAAATTCAGCACTGTGTTCTAAAAAAATTGGGACAAACTCAAAAATATTCTGAATGAAAATACTGGTCTAAAATGGAGTTAAAATTGAAATGATATTTCAGGCGTATTCTAGTGTAAAGCTAATAATTCGGAAGAATTTCATTGCATATAAATAATATTGTTAAAAAATTACAATCATATAAAAATAGATATCTCATTAGAGACATCTTTGGTTATTTAAGGGGAATGAAAAAGCTTTGGATGCTGGTCGCGCTAAGGATTATTTCAACACATATACGAAACATGTTGTAAAGTTAAAAATAAATATATGTGGCTAGTTCAAAACAGAAGTAATCCAAGTAGCATTTTTTTAACGTTGAGATAATGAATAAAATGCGTTTTTGTGAATGTTTTAATTGTGTCTAACATAGGTATTAAAAGATGTTTGATAAATGATAGATATAAAAATAACTTAGGCTTAATGAACGGTGAAGTGATGCAAGTAGCATTTAATGAACTTTTTTCGTCTCTGTGAGACATCTACAATATATCGTAAATATTATTATAAAAATTCTTTCATAATTACAACTTTTTGAAAACTCGATAAAATCTACATAATTATTGGGGCCGAAAGGGATTGTAGGTAATTTTTTTGTGTTATTACATAAATAATTTTCAATGATCAACGGAGTAATTTTAAAATAATAAATTAACTATTTCTATCCCGATAAAATAAAAACAATCTTTCGAAATCTTCAAAAGTTCGGGAACCACTGCATTAAAACAATTATTTATTTAGTTTATTCTTGAATTTCTCTACCTTGCGTTTACCGAAACTCCCTAGGGTTTAAACCAGATTCCCATTATCACATTTACATACATTATGTTGAAGAATGGTTATATAAATTCAATTACAAACGGGCTGTGCCGAGACACATTTCATTCCCACTCGTCATTCGTGCTGAGGTAAATTTTTAAAGATTCAGAGGAATGTGCCCGAACGTATGTAGTTGTTTCGGTACCATTTTGAACGTTAAAAGCTTTTTCTTTTTCGCAATTTTTTGTCTTTGTCATGTGCATTTTTCAATTGCAATTTGGCCGCTTTGCGAATGATAATGTCTCCGCTCGATAACGTTCATTCAATTGATACTCGATTAATTTATCGGTCATATCTAAAATCGGATTGGCCGACAACAATCACTCCTATCGCGGTGTTTCCCGTTTGCGGGCAAAAGACTCTTCCGTTTCCGCTTCCCCCCGACTTCCGAGGCGTGTATTGTTATCTCTCGCACTGTACACAATCGATTCCGGTCTATGACCGCGATCACGAATTCTCGCCGGCGTCTGCCCACTGCTTTAATTAACCTAATGCACGCGAAGTCGGGTATCTACTCCGTCGGCAGCTATTTGCACATTATTAGCCCAACACGTACGTCAGATTTTTATTATAATTGTTTGTTTTTTGGCACGTGTGTGTATCGTATGTGTTGTAGCGCAATTGTTGCCACGTTTTTGAAAATAACTTTCTTTCTTTTATGATATTTATCTTATGATATAAAATGAAATAAAACACTGGGCGGTTGAGTTAATAGCTCTTGTTATCAACATTACTTATCAGATTGTAGTATCTACTGGATGATCTATTGAGATCAACTCACTACCATTATTGGTCACGTGTGAGTGGAGAGTGGTAAAAATACGTGTACGATGCAGGTGTAGATTGCGCCAGAGATGGCCGTGGATGACTTGGCATCATCAAGTAAACTAGAAATACTGGAATTTTCTGTTGGAATCTTCAACTTGCGCGAGAAGTATGAATGTGGATGAGGCGAGAGTTTGAGTCAGGACAGAAGAGTGTCCTGACTCAATCTGGTTAGTTCCCTTAGGAATATTAAAAGTATGTTTAGCAAAAAATACCCACGCATAAAATTTTGACAAGTACTCGCCTTCTGCGTTTGGCATCTTTTTAAATTGTATATAATTTTAAAAACTAGTGCAGAGAAATACGAGTATGTTTTTTGTCATTGAAAAATATTTTATTTTTATTTAATTAGACCTTTCGTCTCCTTAATGTTATTTTAAAAATATATATAAAATATCGGAATTATCATTGAAAACTGTCATAAGTATCAACAGGCTCACCCTTCCCTACTGCGAGATATACGACGTAATGTTATTCAGCCACGCCAAAATTGCCACTGTTTTATTTTGTGTTCATTTTTATTAATATCTCCTGCCTCTCTGCCTCCGTAATGATCCACGGGGAATGTTTCGTAAATCGTCTGCCTTAGAATAAATAGCCTGTCATAACAATATCACAACTAATCAAATTTATAATCAACTTTGTTTTAAGCGTACACTTTTAATTCAGTTCTACTACTAGATACAGGAATTATATAAATATATTGGCAAAAATTATTGAATAATAATCAGAAAATATTTTGCTCTGTAACATTTTCAACTTGGCAGATTTTTCACTATTTCTAATCAATCGCGCATCAAATTTCTTTTAATTTCTTAATTATTCATTTTATTGTCTTAATGCTCGACGGGATGGAGAAGTTTAATAGTACATGAATAAATAGAATTATTTTTACCCATGATGTGGTTCACGAAAGGAAAAATGAGAGAAAGAGAAGAAGAAGAAAGAAATTCAGAAACGTTATTATAGGTTAACTCAAGCTCATTTTGTTAGCACGTAATCAATTAATTTTTGTATTTCCACCCAATCCATGTATTTTTTCGATATTTGAATGTAATCAGTTTAATACTTCACCTGTCGGTGAGAGATTCTGATGCTCTCGAAACTTGAGTAATAAAATAATAACATAGTTAATTAATGTTTTTCACCCAATTCAAGGATGATGCATGTTTTGGACGAGAACGGTCAAAGTGGCACATCAACAATGTCTCTCTTGTTTGGTAGTGTCCACCTCCTGTCCTGCCCGCGGACGTCATGTCCGACATGCCCCGACCAGGTGTCAAACACGGGGTTGGCCGTTTGGCTTCGCGCTCTACCCCGCACACTTGCCTCTCTCAGCATTGTTGCCCGAGTGGACCGTACGTTGAAAACGCCACTTGCACAGTGGCTTTGAGTTTGCGGCCACAGATTTGTTTACTCTTCACGAAGCGCTCATTGGCCAGGAAATGTATTTTTAATTCAATTAATAATTAAGGGATTACACCATCCTGGAATTTATGTAGACTTGCTTACCATCACGCCGTTAGAGAGCCACACTCTTCTGTCTTGACATATGACTTTCGCCTCATCCACATTTATACATCTTCGCATGCAAGCTCGACTATTGTTGAGGCTTCTAACGGAACCGTCTTCCAGTATCTGGTTAATCTGGTCGTGCCACGTCTTCCGCGGTCGCCCTCTCTGTAAAAATTGGGTGATTATTTGTAAGTAGATGATTATTTAAAAAAAATACATTGGCACTTATTATGATATATATTGAAATAATATAAAATAAAATAACGAAATTGCTGCGTTTCGTCCATAGATAGGAAAAATGAAAACCACGTATTTATAAATGTTAAAAATGCATTATGATAAGAATTTTTTTTTTTATAAATTTGGGAACTGTTTAAAAAAAATGTAAAATGGATTGTTTTTAACAAATGACTTCTCGGATTTAAAAATGCGTATGCTACATTTCCATAGATATTTAATTTCTTAATAAGAACATGACCTTCTATTCTGTCTCGGACAAACGTGCGCCGGAGTATGTTGCATTTTAGTGACGGCGGAGGAGCTTCGCTTACGCCTAAAAACTAAAGAGAAAAACTCACTCTGTTTTATTATTAGTTTTCCGTATGCCATAATTTCGTCCGCAATTCTTGTCTTTGAGTTTCATCAATTGTGACAAACACCCAATGTACCAATGTAAGGTAATTAAACCGTTCTTAATTATGGTAAATAATACATCACCGATTTAATTGTATCATCCAAAGCATGTTAACCGGTTACTCCAAATGTAATTCGCGTAGCCGGCTTCATTCCCCAAATGAAGCCGGCCATCGCTGGATCTCCGCGATTCCATATTCATTACTTCATTTGTATACGCTTGACGGCCCCCGTGTGTATTGCGCGCGCGAGTCTATCTGCTAATGATCTTCAAATGGATAAAATATTCAGCGAGCAATCTCATCCAGACTTCTCTCCCGCGCCTCTTACTTTATTGCTGTTCTCCCTAAAGTCCTCCGCCTGAAACTTCAAACCGTTTAATAAGCCGGAGATGTTTATAAAGAAAAAGTATATATAATTTCAAGCGGTGCCTTAACCCCTAACCAGGCCGAGCAGAACGGTTGATGAAGAGATAAAAATACTATCAAGATAAAAACACCACAAAGCAATTATGTATAAGGACAAATTAGTACCTACATTTTTTTGCAAATATGTTTTATGTAAATAAAAATACACGATCATTGCCCACTATTGAGCATAGGTTTATGTAAAATTATTTAAATGTGGGTTATTTTAAAAAAGTAAAGAAAGAAAAAAAAAATTACTATCTCTGAACCGGCTAATAAAAATTATCGAAGCAAGAAGCGGAACTTTACATACCTTGCAGGTTATACTAGATATGTAAGCTCACGAGATTAAAATGTGCTTTCTGAAATTGTATTTCTTCTTCTGTACATTTTAAAAATACCGTGTATGTATTTGGTATTGATGAGACAATGATCGTTCAATGACCATCGCCTTAAGGGTAAAATTTTTTATAGAAATGCATCGATTGTTTAACTTTTGGTCCATGAGTATAAATGATCTAATCTGATTCTCTTATTTAGTGTAGGTACTTATTTCCAAATAGCGCCCACATTGCCTCGGGTTTCAATTTACGGGGTGTAACGATATGATCTTTGTTCGTTCAACTTCGTTTGCTATTTTGTTCTTGTTGAACTTTGTAATAATGTAACGTAATTAAATATGAAGAACCGTTACTAATGTCTCAACAGCTTAGTGTGATTTTCCAAAACCAAAAATCTACCGTATATTAATTACCCCGGGTCATAATTGGGTTTAGAAGCAACATCAGGCAAAAAATAATGGAGAGTATCATGTATCATATTATTAATTAAGAATAATCTCTATTTATATATTTGAATTTCTACATTTTTTACTGATTATTATTATTTGAGAGCTTTGTTAAAAATTTAAATTTTTCCTCATTATATTTTACTAGGAATTATTATGATATTTACTCATTAGGTAGGTACAATATAGCCAGGCACAAAAATTGAGTAATTTATTAGGGTTGCTAAAATTATTTACTTTATACAAAGGTTTATTCCGGATTCTGCGATAGCGATGCATATCGTTCGCATGGAATAATCTGAGCACGTATAGTGTGTTATTCATTAAATATGTCGGTATGTGAAAAAAAATGTTAAAACTTGACATCATCCAATACACATGCAAAATATATTTTTACTAAACATAAGGATCTTTCTCATATCATAACAATTATGTCTTGATCCATATTATATAAAATTGTACACTTCGTCAGTTTTGGAGTGATAAATATCGTATTAAATAAATAAGAATGTTATTATTAATATTATTAATATTTAAAGCATTTACTTTTTGGTTAGACATAATCAGTCAGAGACAAGCATGCACATGAGTGGTTTTTAAATCTGGTAGTGGTTTTTACTAAGTTTACTAACATTCTGTTAAGAATGTTATTTTAAAAATTGGTAGAAAATTTCACTATTTATTATTTTTAATTAATTATAAAGTTTTCAATACTGACGCGACTTCTTCAGAAATATTACTATTACTACGTCTTACTTGAGGAGTGGAGGCAGAGTTGATAAAAATCACGATTTTTTAAAAAATGAAAAGATTCGGATTTATTTGATTTAAATCATATTTTTTTATTATTTTTAATATTCCTATCTTTTTTATCTGGGAAGTCAGTTTTTGTTAGTTGTTAATAAAATTAACATAATTAATACTTACTTACTTATCATCACGCCGTTTCCCCGTGGGGTCAAGCAGAGAGGATGGAACGCCATACTCTTCCATCCTGACATACAACTCTCGCCTCATCCACATTCATACATCTACTCATTCAAGCTCGACGATTGTTGCGGCTTCTAACGGGATCATCTTCCAGTATCTGGTTAATCTGGTCATGCCACGTCTTTCGCGGTCGCCCTCACTTCTGTCGCCGTCAATAATTGCGTTATATATCTTTCTTACCAATCTTTCCTGATTCATTCGCTCAACATGCCCAAAACATACCTATTAGTTCTTCTAAAAACTTGTTTTATGTATATATATTTTTTATGTGTTTTTTTTGTTATTGTTAATGTTATTTCATTTTTGTATAGTTTATATAAAATAAATATGATGTAACTAGTTTATCGACTAATACTCCAGTGAAAGGCTCAACTTTTGTCGGAGGAAGTCTCTTGACACTATTTTGCTGATTTGGTTGCAGTAAAAAGTACTTATTTAAATCAATTGATTTTAATCGAGATTTATCACTGATTTAAATCAAACGATTTAGATCATCTCAACCCTGAGTGGAGGGGAGATAAGAAAATACTTTTGGTAAAAATTAACGTCAAAGTTTTTGAAATCAATTGCCTTCTGAAAATATTGTAACGCGCCTGACTTAAATTGGAGATATGTCGCATCAATAATTGCTTTGCGGATTGACGTCGACCGCTCGAGAATCAGCGATTGTATTTGGCTTGCCATTAATAGTCTTGCGTCGGATCGTATAATGCCAATCGCTGAATAGCGAGCGACCCTTTCTACCCCGAGCGCTGTAATCTTATTAACGATCCGGATTGTCGGACTAATCTCGTCTCGCTGAGCGCTAACTGTAAATCACAAAACCCGTGCCCCGTTTCGGCTGAAACTGGAGTCGAAAGGGTCATAACGTTTGTTGCCAAACATCTGAGCAATGTTTGAAACGAAACCTTTTAACCCCCGTATGCGGAAAATTGAACTATAGCCTCAAAGTGAGGTTTGGGTTTTAATGAAGTCTTTACTTGTCCGCCGACAGTGGGTCGGTACAATTATACATTAAATTGTCTAAAGTGGTTTGGATAATTGACTTAAATGCTACCCCACTTTGTTATCTCGTCCTTGGTGTTAACTCTGCTTGACATTTCTATTTAACTGTCTTGTATGGCAAGATTACTCGCTTATCTTATTAAACTTTTGTTCTTTTATATCGGTAAAATTCAACTTATACCACTCTCAAATCACCAACTTTATAAAATAATATTACTACTTACATCCGTAATTTCGTTCTAATTCACGGCTAAAAAACC
Organism: Agrypnia vestita; assembly: GCA_016648135.1. NCBI lineage: Eukaryota > Metazoa > Arthropoda > Insecta > Trichoptera > Phryganeidae > Agrypnia > Agrypnia vestita. The sequence continues at coordinate 162,305 of JADDOH010001087.1, read as the reverse complement.
ATATTTAATGACCGGAGATGGGCCTTGAACCCCGGACCTTACAACCCGAAAGCGCCAACCATAGCGATATTGCTATCAACGAGCCTGCATTACCCGTAAAATATACAGTACATATAGGACTTAGCAAAGACGCGCACTATTTCATGTTCCGCTCAATTGCCAGGGTTTAGAAGCATACATTTAATTTCCGGCAGGGGAAATACAAAAAAAATAAATATATTTTGATGAAAGTCATTATCAATATTTCATGGGTGTCGGCTATAAATAAGTAAATACTTATTCTTTAGGAAGCAGGATGTAAAAGTACCGTCATTTTTAATCGGTTGCAGTTAGTATCTAGTATCCTTTTTGTTCTTATTAAAAATTTGAATGTCCTCTTTGTTCAAAATTGATCACTCATTTTTTTATTTCTAATGTTAAACTGATTTCATACTTTTATATTTTCTTTACGGTTCATGACGTGGAGGGTGTGCCATGATTTTATGGAGGTTCTAAAGAATAACAATTAATCCATAATTTGGTCCAGGCAGAAAAGGGATGATATATCTGGGGGTATATTTTCATCAGGGTCCTAGAGCGTTTCTATTCCGTTTGGCATATCATACAAATTATTATACATTTATAGGACGTCGAGGGAATGGGTTATCCAGGCGATAGAGGACAGTGAGAGTGCTTGAAGATTTTTGGCACAAGTTCCTAAATATTAATTAACGTTACAAATTTTTATTTAATAAACTGAATTTTTATTATGAAAATAAAATATCTTATCACTGAATTTCAAATAAAAATCGCATTAAGAATACAAAGTGGTGAAACATAATCGTTTTATGTTCAAATAAATGGGAAACTATTCTGTTTCGCCACAAAAAATTAGCGTTCTTGAAGTTCGTTTCATTAAAAACGAATGTCTCAAAGTGTCGAAAGAGGCCAGATCTAAGCGTCTTAACTCGTTAAAGATCTGCGCGGAAAATTGTCATTGAGGGAAAAACCTGAGGAAATTATTTGATTGCTCTAAGAAGTCAGAATATTATTTGTGATTTTCTTATTTATATAAATAACAGTGGTCGATAACTTCAAATAATATACAATATTTGTGTAAGTTATAAATAATGTCATGTAGACAAGCAATATTTTTCAATGATTAGTATTGATTAATACACATGGTTTCATCTTTTTAATATGAAGGAGGAAATAGTAGTAGTAATTTATGGATGCAGTTGAGAAATATACAATATTAATTAATCTGTTGTGTATATTTTACTGTAAAATTATCCTAACTTGTTACTAGGACGTTTTATTTTATAATAGAGATTTTGTTACAGGGATATCGAACACACTAATGTTCTTACTATTTTCAAAATCCGCTTAAAGCTTGTGTTCTGAAAATAGAACTAACTTGATGCTTGACTGGATTGAGTCTTCAATCTCCAACCATTGGATCACAAGATTAGTGTCTTAACTACTAGACTAACACGTCAAACTCCGATCACTCGGTCAATTGTGTAATCGGAGTCGTGATTTAATTATTTCTCCCGACGTATCCAGATTCAGAAGAGAATAGGATCATCAAATTGAAATACTTTTAATGTTTAGTTTTGAATAGCTGGCACGGCGTTTGTTGTAAAGTTAAAGTTTCGGATTTTGCGGCAGCACGGAGTGGTCCGGATTAGAGCTATCAGTGTCAATTTAGTTGGCCAAATAATTCGGCTGTGGCCGCCACGAGTCTGGCGATAGTCGGTCCCGGGAACCTTGTTTGCGGTCGTAATTTCATTTTCTTTGAATCAAACAATTATCGGCTCCGGGCGGTTTCGCTTTGCCGGCGCCGGCGTAAGGTTAAATCGGATTTATGGAGCTTAATCCGCTCCGAACTTGGACGGTATCCTCACAATCCTCACTCGGTTATTCAATGAAGTAGGGAGGTTATTTTGTTTAAATGATGCGGTAATTGTGTGAAATTTTTAAAGCTTGACCTAAAAATATAACTTATGAACGATAAAATTTTGTCCGTTTGCGCTGATTTTTTTTCTTCGAATGAATTAGCTGTGTTTTTTTTGTATATTCTCAGACAATTTTTTGCCTTTCTAAACACATGCTCCTTCTAGTTAGACAGTACAATAAGAACTAAATACAAATTTGTGTATTATTCAATATATAAAATGCAACTATGGTAGCGAAACGTTGGCCCAAACCCTGGTAGAGGAAAACATACTAAATATCTGGAAGAAAATGTTCATCTGAAATTTTTTTGGAACTACGTGAGAAAATGGCTAACAGAGAATCAAGAACCATAAACTGTAAGTTTTTTGCTATGAACCGGATATCGTGACTACACTCAAAATACATAGGTCGATTGCGTTGGGCCGGACATGTCCAATACTTACCTCCTCCAAGGTACCCACATATAGCATTGAATCAGTAATCCTGAGGACCGCAACTCGGCAAAGATCTCTAAATAATCTGGGGGCATTAAAAAAACTTAGCTTTCACGACTGAAAGACTACCTATTAAGATAGTGAAAACCCCTACTCTAGAAACCAAATATCCCCAACGAATCGTAGACGCGTGAAAATGATGATGAAGGTATTGTGAAAAGAAATAAATATTGATCAGTTCCTTTAACTCTTCCATAAAACTTTGCTTGCCTTTAACGTACCTACCATTACTATATAATGAAATATCTTGTAAATAAATATTTATTAAAAATAAATTGATAAATTTAAGTTATGAGCAGTTTACAAAATCCCTTGCGTATAAACTCGCGCGATGACATTTTTCTTCCCACACATGTGAACACACACACGAACACATAAAAACGCATATACACACGGACACATAAAAACACACAAATACACATACTCACACAAACTCACTGTTTGGCATGTTGTTTTTTCTCATTTTTTTATCGATCCTGGTATAATATTCTTGTATATATGTGTTTTCTTGTAATTGGCCCAAGACTCTGTACATCAATTATTGTTTTTTTTTACTCCCTTTGTATTAACTCGTGGCGTCTGCTTGCTTGCTTGCTTGCCGGCTTGCCATCAACAAAAACTTTGGATCGATTTTTGACCCTTTTCCCGTGATCTAATCGAGCTGAAACTTGGCAAGTAGACCCGTGGCGACGATCAAGAAGATCTATCAAATTTTCGTTAAAAAAAATTAATAATTTATAGGATTTTAGAAATTTTATTGGTTTTTTCAAATTGGAATCATTAGAAAAGTTTGATTACGGCGGCCCGATAACGTCGCGGAATATTTTCTAAATTTGAATTACTCCGTCGGTATGCATAATAGGTACTTCACTATGAATGTCGAAAATCTAAATTGACTGACAAATGTTTTTATAATTTAATCTTTAAAGCATTCATTCAAAGCAAAGTGTCTTATCAAAGCTCAAAACATCTGACATTTTAGAAATATATAAATTACTGTAAGTTTAGTGTTATGTTATATGTTTTAATTCGTCTTTAATTGTTGTTATATTTTACAAAGAAAGGGAGTATAATATAAACTTGATTTTTATGGGTTACTTTTTTTAAGATTTATTAATTATATGGCTGTAAGAAAACCAATAAATGAAAATAAAAATAAAAAATAAAAAAAATAAAATTAATAATCGATCAGTAAGTAACTAATGAATCTAGATTGTAACATTCGGCCCCCATACGCCTAGCGTATGTCAATATTCGATACGTTGTACCGATTTCAATACCTGTACATATAGTGTGCATATAGACGCGAGACTGCTTCCTCTAGCCGGTTAGAATACCGAGCAAGATGTACCCTGCAGCCGGTAGTGATCACTCGGCCCATTTGCCCACGGTGACGGCGACGGCAGCGCCGCGGCGCCGCGCCGCCTCGGATTAATTTCATTAGGCGGCGCTATTAGCGACTTCCGCAAGCCGTCTTTCCAGGAGGTTACATGCTGATGATTGTCATTTCAACGGATATCTTGTCTCTTACAATCTGGTTCCATCTTAATTTTCTACTTGCGTAGTACGATATTTACCGTATTTAAAATATCTCGTAAGTATTATTATTATCAAGATTTTAAAGTGAATGCTACAAATAAATTTGTTGGTCGCATGTTTTCTCATTTTGGAATTTTAAAATTAATAATTCGATATCACTCATCGAATTACTTATACCTAGACCGACGTGAATTTTTTTTACTATTACTACTCACTAGGAGTAGATAATATTAAAATATTATATATCTTTGCACTTATACAGAGGTAGGCTATTCTATTGTACGCATACAATATACCTGTTACTATTATTCTGATTTTACTCTTTAATTTCATGGATGAGCTTGTCTCCTTTAGTTAAATAAGTAGACATAACTTTTTGTACTTAAAAAATATATATGTTTAAAACAAAAATTATTCAACAATGAATGCGTGCATTATTTGTTAGATCAGTAGAACTTTATAATTTTTATAATATAATACATGTATTAAAAATGGATCCACTTTGATACAAGTCAAATAACACGCTTAAAATCGTGCAGAAAATTGAACCAGATTTATTTTGCAAGATTTTAATAATTTTATTTGACTTTTATCAAATTGAATTAATTTTTTAATATTCCTTACAATTCATCAATACTATTGATGGAAAGTCTAGCGTTTTACAAAATATTTTACAAACTTAGATGTCGATTGAATATTTTGTATTTAAAATTGAATTAAGAAGACTCCCCCGACATTTTTGCTACTAGCTATGAAACAGCATGTAAATTCCACATCTTAATAATAACCCTTATTATACTCTAAGATGTAAGTAAGATGTACAGAATAAAAGAATTCTACAAATAATTTACAATAAAAATACAATATTTGATGAACATACATACCATTGATTGACTTGAACACGGTAGTTTAAATCGACTCAATAATTTAATAATTATTATTATTACATAATAAGTATTACCATGCTCATACAGTTTCTGTATTAGTATTAACCGCCTTGAATGTTAACTTTTTATAAAACACCCGATTTTATAATATTGCAGCGTTTTCGGATACGATTTGATAGTAACAGATTTTGAGCGTACCACAGGTTGGCCATTACTCAAAAGTGTAGGTTTTTTCCTCCACGGCGGTTATTCACAGTCGCTTCCAGCGCGGAGTATTTTATATCCCTTTTTTACTATATTACTTTCTCCCCTGCTTAACCGCATTCCCCCTCCCCGACCGCCCCGCTTTACCCGGTCCGCTTCTTCCTACAAAGAAAGTCACGGTCGCGTGATAATTCATTGCTTTCTTGGGTCGTTCTCTTTCCTTAAGTGTATTTTCTTCTCTCAATTCTTCTGCCAAAGTGCTCGGCGGAAACACATTGTGCCCCGCCGTTCGTGTAGTTTTTTCCCATTTTCGAATTGAAATTGACTGGATCCCTTCTGAACGGGTTGGCCCCGGGAACATTATCCGGGGTAATGGAGGCAGTAATATTGTTGTTAGAGCTTATTGGAATGTAGGCGGATTTTGATACAGTTTTTTTATGTTATTTTAGGGTTATGTTTCATGCGTAAGCTTATTTTTATGTTTTGTGGTAAGTTTTTTACATTTCCTTCAAAGTGTTTTATTTTCATATTGAATTACTATCAACTTTTCATTTTATTTTCTTTATGATTCTCAACGATACCTGTATATTTTATTACCTACTTTGGAGCTTCGCATGTTGTTTGTAAAACGCATATTTCCTAATTTCAGGATCTTGCATCGAGAAATGTAGAAAAAAGGGTTGATGTAATTCGGTTATAGTATTTTAATCACTTCTTCGGCAAAGAGTTTTCTTGGATATTCTGCCGCGTGCATACGTTCCGGAAACAAGAATGAATGAACACGACAAAATGTCGTAGAAAATCACTAGACGGTTCTGAACTGTCGTTACAACCTTAGAACATTTTATTTTCTTTATCTATAGTATACAAATACACAGAATGTAATGGATTTTGTGAATTAATTATATCCGCTGTTATTATCAGATTTATATCATACTTTTCTGAAAAATTCACCTGATAAATATCTCATGTAAGTTTGTTCGCTACCCTGATCTATATTATTTCAAAAGTGTTGCGTTCACCCACAGACGAAAGGGTGTCTCTAGTCAAGGGTATATTAAAATATTTGATGCTGATTATTTTACAATGTGTTCCATTCAATAAAGTGTTTCGGCATTGTGTGTTGCAGGGCGTGACGCTGACGCACGACGCGGGAACGTCCGACGACAGCGGACGCGCATCCGAAAGACTGACGGGAAGCTCGGTAGCTCCCAGAGATCCTGACAGCTCCAGGGATCGACTCAGCGACGTAAGTGCATTCTCTATCGACCCCTTTTGTGACGTCCTCACATTTTTGTTCAACACTTGGGAATTTAACCAATCTAACAGTAGAGATCAATATTTCCAAAATCCCTCGAAGTTTTATGACATTTTTTTTTCAATACCAGGAATACGACCCTTTAGAATTATTTACATTAAATGTTACATTTAGAGAAATGGTATTATTTAGTACAGAAATAAAGTTATATCTTTTGAAAGTGATATTTGATTATTTTGGGGGCTTTTGAATTGGGTCATAGTATTGCTATTGAAAATTTCGTATGATTGGTCTACGATGAAATTTTTATTATCAACGTAGTTAAGTGGGTTTTATATTATTTTGTGTGTAATACAACGTAGTTGTTGGTGTGCTGTTAATATAATAGAATACCGTTTCGAACCATGAGAGAGAAATATCTGACCCAAATCAGGTAATATACATATCTCCCCGTTTTAATCAATTTATAATGATATCAGTTTTAAAATTGATGAAATCTCCATAACTCATTACTTCTCATTGAAATTCTCTTGGTGAAATTAACATTTATATCTTCGAAAGCTGCTGAAGTGGGCGTCCGTAGTAGTGTGCTTGTTTAAAAGCCACGAGTTTTAGTTCAATTTTTTTGTATTTTGGCCTAAGCATTTTAAAAATATTAATTGATACTATTAAAAAAGTTGCTGAATTTTCCTGAAATGCGCTATCTTCTAGGTTTTGGATATTATTACGCTAAAACCTAATAAAAATATTAGTGTGAAAGATATTCCACAAAGCTTTTACATGTGTAGATCTGTTTTAACGCTCCTTAATACTTTCCTAAATACTGTATAAATACCTGTAATAAGGATCCAGATTTCAACCTTTGGATTCGATTGAAGCTAAATAAGAATCTTCCTGAATAGGCAGGATTGAGATAGGATTATTATTAATTTTCCATTTTCAAACATACAATGCACATAACCGTACAAACTTTAAGTCACTAAGGGCCGGTTGTTTCAAGTTGGATCAAAGTAAGCGTTCTTTTAAAGCATAGATTTTTACGTTCTCCACCAATCAGACGATCCGTCTTCGTAAAAATCTATGCTCTGATCGACCGCTTACTTTGATCGAACTTGAAACAACCGGGCCTAAGAATAATAGCTCATTGTAGAGAAGGTAGACAATGCAATCTATTCTATACACTGATAAATTATATTACAAAAATATGTACATTTAAGTTTGTCTCATAAAATACATTCAATGAATAATTAAACCCTTTCATCTTTGAAAACATCAAAACTAATAGTTAAATAAAATTAATCTTATCAGTTTCCCATTTTTTATATGTGCTTTAAGTGTATTTATTATCTTAAATGTGGCATGTTTTTAGTATGAGATTGTGGGATCTTGCAATCTTAGATATTTGATTATTCATTTTTGTCTTTTTAATTATAATTCAAATTATGGCAATTTTTGCGCGACCAGAAGATGCATACTAACCGATTGAATAAATAAAATAAAAAATTACACAAGGACACGGACGGACAATATTTTCGTAAATGCGCGAGCGCGCGCCAGCAACAACATACATAATTGAGTGATTAAAATCAGTCCTAACTTAACTTCTCATAATGAGTAAAGTGATTGGCTTTAAGCTTTGATTTGGACGAAGAGAGTCTTGTGAAATAAAGTTACGAATTTACGGACCGACAGACAGATAGACAATGAAATTATATTTAGGTAAGAAACTGATCTCTTTCTTGTTTTACATATAAATTTATCGATAAAAGTAGACAATTTTTAATGGCTCGAGCACGTACTAAACCTTAGTCAGAATGAAGGAATTAAGGCAAGTTCTAGAGATGATTAAATAATCACCTATGCCGTGTGCTCAGGTTAAATTTTGTGTGCGCTATTATTGTTGCAAAGTCGCACAACATACATATTTATCTAACAGCCCGTTAACTTCAAAATATAATAGTCATATCATTTTAGTCGTGACAACTATAACATTTACCTTGCGTGCACTTTCATTTAGTATTTTTATTTCATACTGACATGAAATACAAGCATTGTTGACTGCATTATACAATTAATACCATACAAGTACATTTTAAACACGTAAATAATAGTAATTAACAAACAGTGTTATCGTGCTCAAGCTGGATACTAGATTTTATCAAATTTATTAATATTATCCAGTAATATTTATTAATACTAGCTTAACCGCGTCATTACCATCCCACAAAAGTACAACATACTAGCCACATTATTAATATATATATATATTTTTTAAATGTATACGAAAATATTTACGCGCTTTTTGTTGGGGTTCAAGCCTCATTCAAGACCAGCAAGTTGGCCCTATTTTTCTAAACATGGTCTCTGAGCTTAGTTTGAAAATAGTATGTAACACGCATTCCGCAAAAAACCAGACAGAAAATTTATCAACAAAAGGAGCAATGAAATTGTTAATAAATAAATAATGTGAGTGCAGTTGATTTCCGTTGGGTGTACTGTACCGCGAGTGTTCGGCGCGCGTCCAGCATCATCGTCATCCGTAAAGCCCGCGGGCCGATGAGACGAATTACCCCGCCCGCCCGGCGCTGCAGCCCCGCAGATTTTTTTCAATTATTCAATTCAATCCGGGCAATACGACCCCTGTCCATTTTTATTCCCACGTGTTACTTGGAATGTTTTCAGTTAAGCCGTTGTCAGAACACCGGCGCTCTTTTGGCGCGCAATCAACAGCGCTGTGAAAGTTCATTAGTCATTTTATTTGTTTTTATTTCCCCGTTCCCGTTTTTATGTTTTCCTTTTATGTTTGGGCGAAATTGGTTTTTATTGTCGTGTTTAACTGTTACCTATATGTGTTTTGTTTTCTGTTTTTATGTCCGCAGGCGAGTAGCCGCTGTAGCTCCGGTAAAGGCTATATCGTAAGTATCATTTTCATTCACATTATGTTTTATTTATTTTTCTGTCCCGTTCTCTGGGTTGTTTCACTGGCGTACAATGCGAAACTTTTTCATGATCGTGTGAATATATTATCGAGAGCGAAAAAATCGTTCTGCGTATGCATTATTTCTATATTTTCTAATTTTAACTAAGTAATAATAATCCGTGTTTACTCTAGTGTGATTATATCCTTTGAATGGATTTATTTTTTTGGTTGTATGGTGATAGGTGAACGGACAAGCGACATTATTATTTTTTTAAATATGTGGTCGTGGCGGTCATTCTAACACCTTCTGATTTATTTCTTTAAAATTAGATTATTCAGCTATCTGTGAAGGTTTTCGAAGTTTCCAAAGTTGAACTTGCGTTACGTTCGTTTAAAAGTCTTGCATTGTACTTTCGTAATTGTATACCTATGTCATTATAGTAGTGTGCATGATGAAGTATTATTGCTTTACATCGTCACTCTCATATTATTCTTTGCATTTTTTAAATATGCTACATACTAATAATATTCTTGCAAATTTGACACATTTAGTGAGTAAGAATTTTGATTCAGATACAACGTACCTACACATACATAGGGAGTACACCTGTTGTTATTCTTTGGCAAACTTAGTTTTACTATTTGTTTGTTTGTATATGTGTCTGGATAATATAATAATTATGCGAGTTTATTCAGTTAGGATGAGTTGGGGTGGTAGCGTTTTACGAATTTTATTTGAAAAACGTTAATCTATCTCCAAAATATAATTGAATAGCCAAAGGAAAAAACCTTAATAATAATCCATAAAATGGTTTATTTTGTAAAGATATTACATAAAAGATTTAAGGTTTATATTATGGTTGTTGGCAATTTAGGTGAAACAAGTGATATTTTATTCGAACCGCTTAAGACTCGATTCTTGACGTTTCGCTGGAGTCGTATGACAGCGTCATTAGGAGAGTGCCATATCACCGCGGTGGTGAGTACGTCCTTGATCCCCGCAGTGGTAGGGCACTCTGCCGATGAAGCTATGATACGACAGCGAAATACGATCTAGCGAAACGTCGAGAATCGAATCTCATCTAAATGGTTCGTATAAAATATCCGTTGTTTCAATATCTAAAAGGATATTACAATTTATCGAATTCTGTCAGAAAAAAGTGCTTGTATTAATATATATGTTTTTTTTCTTACAGTGTGATAGTGAAGACGACGATGATAAGGTAAGAACCCCTTCTTGTACATTATTTTTAAGTCGTTCCCAGGTATGTTATTCGTCTCACTTTATCCGGATAGCGATATCTCCATTCTCCGGGCATCCGTCGTTTTATCGGCATCCCTGGAAGAATGTCCGGTACCGGGTGACAGTCGCGTCGCCCCGAATCGGATGTCCGCTATCTGCCTAAACTGCTGAATTATGTCGTGTCCTTACGCTCCAACCTTTTCGATGCGGCCGGTCGTATTTCACAGTCGACACCGGCCGTGTGATTGCTTATTTATGTCGACGGTTTGAGCGGCCGACATTCGGCCCATCTGAATGTGCGCGCCGCGCGGGCTCCCGCGTTACGGGCGCAGCTTTACCGGCCTCATTTTTATCGCCTTTTTTATGGACACCCGTTTTCATTCAATATCACCTCCATTATTTTGTACGATACGTCGAAGAAAAATATTATTCTAATTGAATCGATTGCCGATATTATCGATATGTGTAAATACTTGTTAGGTATATTGATTTGTTTGAGATTTGCGGTCGTATATCAAAATACGAAAAAAAAAAATTAAACGGTAGCGAGAACTCAAATGATACCACCGAAAAATTCCTTGTAAAAGAAAGCGAATGTAGAAATTGAGATTTATCGTACAATTAAAACTTGCTTCCAAAGCGAAAATTTACTTCGCACCTCATTAAAAGAGCCTCTCCCTCGCACCCCGGCGGACCCGCGCGCCCCGTCCCGCTCGCTCCTCCTTCATACATAATTAGGCGGACCCCGACACACCTCCCACCCATCTTTTTTCTAAATGAACGTTCTCAAATTACCATTAGCGCGGGCCAAAACTTTTTATAAAAGAATTATTACATCTTTTTGTTGGTGTTATTTTCTCTTCACTCGGTAATTTAATTTCAAATAATCTCCGCGGGCCCGCCTCCCCTCCCGCCTCCCCCGGCCGCTCTTCGCCCTCCGTCCCTGTCCCGCCCGTTTTGTCTTGTATCCTCTCGCTCGCCCGCAGCTCTTTGTAAAAGTTTTTATACTCTTTTAATGATACACCGAAACCTCGCCATTTGTAGCCGCGGTGAAGATTTCCTTTGCTCGGTCATATTTAATTATATTGCTCTCGACGTTGCTCTGTGTTTTCGTTCAATTATGTCGTCTCTTTTTACCGTTTAAACATATTCGGACATCGTTTTGTTTGTTTCGTTTATTACAGATTCTCGTCTTTAATTTATCGTTTCCACACGCGAGGTGAATCGTTCAATTAGTCATTTATAACACCTTAATTTGAATTAAAATAGTATATTTAGTCATCAAAGATAGTTTTTAAAAAATACTAGTTTAGTTTAAAGACGTAATAACCTACTCGATTATTTAATGTCAAAATTCTCTAACGCTCTTTAAAAAGTATTTTAAATCCATGACATTTAAGTCTTACGCGTTCACCTTGTTTTCCTTTAATATAAGTTGAGGAACAGATTCAAAAAAAACTGCGCATTGTTGACATTTATTATTTATATCGTACAATATGTTAAAAAATTATAAGTATATCCCACTACTTGTTATATAAATAAATACATTTGTTTCGACAATCGTCATCTTCGTCTCCTTGTCCTAGTGGGGTCGGGGGCACAAACACTCGACAAGGAGCTTCCATATTCCCCTGTTTGTGCTGCTTCCGTATGAGTTAACCAGTCCAGAACCATTCTGTTGTCATACACTTTTTTGTTGTTTCTCCCAGATTAAGCTGGGAGTTGCCAAGAGGATACTTCTTGGTACTGGCATTCTCAGCACATGCCCATGTGATTTTTTTTTATATCGGCTCTTCTCACTCCGTCTATCAGTGTGACTCTCGCTGTGTTTCGTTAATCATCTTAAATTATTGGTGAATATACTATCATTTACTTATCTGTCAATACAAGAATTATAATAAATAAATACAAATTCTTCGTGGGAATAAATTTTATGCATAGGAGTCCTTCCTAATTTTTCAAACTTATTAATGATATCTCTTCCATTTCCACTGCGTATTTTCCCTTTACGTATTTTCCGTGATTATTTTATTAATTATTCTGCCGGTGATGTTTATTTGAAATTTGAAACAAAATATATTTGAATAATCACGAGTATTCTCCTCTGTTCAGCCTTGCTCCGTATTCACTTAAAAATATTCCGACTAAGTTGAAATTTTATCGAGAAAGTAACAAAATTAATCAAAGCCTAGTAAAAGTTTTACCTCCGGTTTGTGAGTTTTCTTACGCTTTCCATTTAACTTATCCCTCTCCTCGCGGAGTGTTTTTTCGCTGCTGTTTTGCGATTAACTCCAGTTCCCGGGTGATAAACGTTGACGGAACGCAATTTCGTTTTCCGTGAAAATTCAACTAAAGTGACGGTGATGTATTAATTTTATTTCCGTGCTTTTTTGCTACATTTTTTATTCCACTCCTAAATGTAAGCTATTATTTAAGCGTTCTTGGGAATTATTTTTCCTTTAGCGAATATTTCGTACATTTTCACAAATCGCATTATAGAAAGTCTGAGAAATGAAGCCAGTACTTAGATGCGTAACGTTTTGAAAATCCATAAAACGCAATAAATAGAAATGTAATCTTTTCGGTTGGTTGTATTTTTTATTTATATTTATAAAGAGTTTCGCCCTAATATATCTTTTTTTTAAATAATAAATCCAATGGTCCAAAACCCTCTTAATTTTCGCTTTTGAGTAAATAATTTGGCATGTTGTCATATAATGATGTTCTGCTATTCGAATGAATATATTTACATAAACTCTCCGATTTGTTTTAACATTTCGTACTCCAATTTCATGACCTTCCACTGCAGGCTGGGAAATCACCCGTTTAAACCGCGTCTTAACAGATTTAACAAATCTAGTTTAACTTAATCCGATGGCTTTGACATGCAATGAGCCCAATTTGCAAGCAGTAAGAAAAGCTTTAAATATTCTTTAACCGACCAGGAAAGGTACACCCTGTCGTCGGTGTCACCCTGCTATTTTTGATGTGATTTTAATTCTATAGTGAAATATTCTCTCGATTCTCTTATCTTGTAACTCTTCCGCTTTATGTAATTGTGTCGGATCTGAGGAATGCAAAATAATACCTACTTCTCTTCTTCTGATTCTTGACATTTCGCATCCTGTTTAATCTTATTTTTAGCTAAATTAACAGCCTACGTAGCTATAGGTACATACGAAATAAAATTCTACAGGAATAAACGATGAAGCTTAAAAGACAACTAGGGACCAGATATTATTTTGTAATATAAAGATATTAGAATATATAAGCTATTCTGTTAATGTATGTCCGTGTGTGCATGCGTGTTTGTATAGTAAAATATGATGTATACTGTGTACGAGGTCTGTGCATTTTTTTTGTAAAAGCTATTAAGAACCTCAAAATTGTATATACATAAATAAATTTATGTTCGTATAATTGTGCTGGAAACGTGTAGGTATAATTTAATTTTGACATACGATATAATAGAAGAATATAGAATTTTTCACAAAGAAAAGAATGTCGTCAAAATGTATCGTATTTTTACTGCCTCTCTTTTAACTCGTAGCGTCTGCTTGCTTGCTTGTCTGACGAAAGAGCTTTGGATCGATTTTTAACCCTTTTCCTGGGATCAAATCGAGCTGAAACTTTGCAAGCAGACTCGTGGCGACGATAAAAATACAAATGATCTAAATACGAAACCTGATTCAAAGTGAAAGGAGTATTGTAAAAGCTTGTTTTTTATGAGTTAGTTTTTATTAAATGGAACTATGTGAGATATTTGTTAATCATTTTAAATATGATTTTTGTCGCCCACATTTATGTCGCATCAGTATTTAATATACTCATTATTTTTTGTTTTCTTGCTTTGTATTTTTCAAATTTAGTTTCAAAGCGTAGGTATACATTTTTACCGTTTATAAAATCATTCAAATTTAAATGGGAAATATAGAGTCGTTAGGTACCACAACAAATTATGTTGTCTTCACGGTTTTCGGGAGATTTTGCGGTAAAGGTCGGTAGGCATCAATTAGTGTTTCTACCCTTCGCACGAAATACAATGACAGGTCGTTCCGCACTTAACTTCTTAGAGTCCGAGTACGCCAGTTTCGAGACAAAAATTTAATGTGTGTATACGCAGCCCTTAGAGTTTATCCGGAATGGAGAGAGCTTTAGAACGGTTTGTTTAGTCAGTAATTCTTTGCGGAAAACTACCCTTCTTCCTGCGAATTTCGGAGTTGCAGTCTGAGTGTGGACTCTTACTCTAGTTTTGCATACTTTAGCGAAGTTTTATCCTGAAGCTATTGAAAGCAAACGCAAAGAACACGCTGATTTTGGAAATTGTTAATTTCAAACAAAGTTATTTTTATTTTTTTACAAGCCTCCTTTGTTTTTTAACGTTCTTCCTTTAAACATTAGGATTGCAAGTACATTGACACTTCAAAAAAATATGTTACGGGGGTTATTAATGATATTGAAATGTCCTTAATATAAATTTTATCGACACCCTACATTAATTTATAGTGATACAAAATTATACAGTGAAGACATTATTGATAGAGTTGTCACCTGCATGTATTTATGTGCTCTTTGTACTGTTTTTTTTTAACATATATGCAAACAAACGCATAATTTTCACATTTCTTCTTATTTACATTCGTTGTTTTTTGAACATATCTACAAACAATATTTACGAAAATAATTAATTTGATATGGCATTTTGTCCTCATTTTGTTGTAAAGCTCATCTCGGCACAAGTTCTCCTATTGAGTCCTAGTGAAATCCTAGTGAGATAAATAAATACATATTCTTAAATAAATAAACTTTCTTACCTTGCACTGTGTAGAGTGATCACTTAAACTAGCTCATAAGCCCTGGGCCATCCTATAAAAAGTCTTCCATACACATTTCTCATATAAATAGCTTCGTCTCTGAGAGAGTTCCATAATATATGTTAATTAATATATTTTTGACGTAAAACTCGTTCGTTATTTAGAAATGCGATTTTCTCTGTATTTTTCACGTATTATCAGGCCTCACATTTATAGATCTTAAGTCAGAATTTTAAAATTGATGTTATTAAAAATATATGTAAATGATGAAGCATTAAGTCTGTTAATAATTATCACCCGGATCGTCGCAAGTCGCGAGATCACTACACCCATCAAGCCATTAATTAATTGAAGGAGCGCTCGCAGCTCCCGGGGCCAGGGGCGGCCGGGCTCCTCACTCCTCACCTCGAGCGAAATCTCCGACTCGCAAAGGTACACACCGAGTCGCCCCCATCCAGCTTACTTACTCTCTTGATATTTCATTCCGCGCTCGTTTTATTCGCCGTTCTCCTCCGCCTAGCCATCCTTACTTTGCAAAACTTAATTGCTCCCGCGAGAGATCAAAGTTATATTGTTTCACGAGAGGAAAGAGATGAAAGAAAAGTCTCACCGTTCCCCGTGTTTCTCCCGTTTACGTCCGCCCGCTCCGCCCGCTCCGCCCGCCGAATCCGCTGGTTTCCACGATAAATACTCCCTCTACGGGATAACCCGATTCCATCTGTTCTTTATTTTCTTTTATTGGCGATTACTAATTCATGACCGTAGGATTTCCTTTCCCGGCATGCCGTAAACAATTTATACATTATTTAGTAGATAAGCTTCCTCTCTGATGGCGGGCCTTAAAGTAATACCCGGGTTTAGTCGTTTCTATATTATATTACGTTCGCGTATAACGTGCCAGTTATTTCGGTAATTTGATTATACTACGCACGCACAACCTTATTTCTTTTTCAGCAGCTTAAACACGACTACGGACATAATCCTACAATAACACTTATTATCGGGTAGTTCTTATGTATCAAAATCTACCGCTTGAACCGTGTAGTTTGTCCGTAATGTGTTGAACTTGATAAGTAATCTTTAAATGCGACGTTAAATTTTTACGATTTTATTTATTATTTTTTAAGTGAGTAATTTGATATTTCTTACGCCCTCGTCCGCTATCTTTATACGTTTCTCGGAAAAAAATCAGAAACATCTCTTTCCGTGGGAATTCAAACACTTAACTTTGAAAGCTTTTCCCGCCGAGTTTGTCAGCAAATAAAACCATTCGAAACCATAATACAAAAGCTCTCCCTGATTCGTTTTAAGTCGATATCACTTTTATCGCCTCCTCGGATCGAATCGCCCGATGTGCTTTCGAGGGTGGCGCTCCTTTATCTTTTCGTCACATTAAGCGCGACTCGTTTTACGTATTCGCGAGGTGACACTAGACCAAAATCAGCGGTAGCCATTTAAATTCAGACTACCCGAAAACATCGGTTCTCCATTTAGGTTTATGCCCCGACCCGAATCGTAATGTCGCCTTCGTGCGGCGCGCGGCGCGGCTTCTCTGATTCCTATTACGTGGCTTATCTCGACCGCGATTTCCATCTCGCCGTATTTTAAAGTGGCTGCGGCGCGGGGATTGAATAAATTGCGATAACATTTTGGCGGGACGTCATCTTTTTTCCCGCCCACCTCTTTGTGTTATCGACATCGGTTCGTCGTATCCTGCACGCGAAGTAATATCCTATCGTATCTTAATTAATTTAGTACACTTCAATCTCACAATGGTCCGTCTGAACCATCCTCCGAATGGACTAGCTTATCCGCTTTTAAACAGTTTTCGCGCGCGGTTACTAAGTGGTTAAAACTTATCTTTCTTTGTCATTCGCTCATTTAATGCGAGATCAATAAATGCGAGAAGCGATTGTCCCGAAGGATTGCCCCTCTCCGATAGGCCCTTTCAGCCGGCCTACGCGGGGGCAATAAAGTCGATTCGTGGCACCTCTTCCGACGGTGACAAACTCGCGCTTATTAGCCATGAAAGGGCGTCATTTCTCGTTTTACTGCCGCGCCCGCTGAAATGCGACATTTTTTTTAGGCGCAAAAGTATTCACTCGAAGTCATTTCCGCGGATAAGTTTTCCCGACGATTCTTTTTCCGGAGCTTTTATAGACCGGTAATGTTTTCTCTCTGTTTTATGCGATGAATTTTATAAGGCGTCGCGCGGGGGGCGGTCGGTTCCCGCTCGTCACCGAAGCACTCTCGCGACGTGCCGAGCGACGTTTGGTGTATTATCGCGGTGTAAAATTTCTCTTTGCGAAATGTCGCGAAACAGATTACGCACGCGGAGCGCCGGGAGTGGAGTTATTGTAGTGTCATAACGTTTACGGGATGGTTCAATTTGCTTTTAACGCTGAAGACGTCCCCGAAATGTGTCTCGGCTCTGGAAATAAAACGTTTAACAAGAAAGCTCACTTTTAGAGACGTATTAAAATATTTGAGGATGTTGTAGCGTTCAGGTTCGTTCTAAAATGTTTCATCATACTTCAACATCAAAATATATGCCACAACATATATTTGGATTATGGTCAAATATCTTTAAAAAACACTAGCATAGCTCAAGGCCAATATAATATTTCCCTATGTATTTTTAAAACGGATAATGAACCATAAAAAAAATTATTGCCTATCATATTCAATTTCGGTATGATACCACTATTAATAATACAAGGAAATTTAATATCATAGTGCACGAGAACTACGCTGTAGTTAAGGTGATCGTCCGGCAAAATGAGCAATTTTTTTCTCATATCTTTTCTTGTGTTTTTCTATCTCATTTTTGTATGGAAATATATCATTTTAAAATTTATTCATACTTTCCATATATTTTAAATACGAATTGTCTCTCATTAAAATTACTCAAATTAAGTGATTGAATCAGTTCATAAATTACCAAACCTACAAAGTTTTCAAAATAAAGAAAATTGCTCCACTCTGTGGGCTTTTTATGGCCTCGTGAGATGTCTTTTTTTTCTTCAATAATATTACATATTACAAAGTAAACCATTATCTTTTCCTAAACTTATTAAAATTATTGCAAAAGCTGTCAGTTTTTGTTTACTTACAATTTATGTTTCAAACATATATAGTTGACAGATACAGATTTATCTCTTTCTTAGAATTCAGTCTGTTTAAGTTTTGTAAGAATATTTCTTGTATCGGTTTCCTTTATGTGTCCCAAGTTCCACATTTGTCTCTAAAAATAAACAGAATTGCTTCCGCCATGGTTGCGCACCACCTTTTCCTTCCCCGATATCCCTTCACCTCCTCGACAGCGAACTCCCGACAATACCCGAATCACACAGTTCGAGCCGACAGACAGCCAACTTGTTCTCGAAGTAAAACGGTCTACTTTTCATCGGCGAATGAGGAAGTTCGATTCGCCGAGTGCTTGTTGCTTTCGAGGCGGTGTCCCATGTATCCGGCTTCACCGGGGAGCAGAATTGAAGGGAGGTGTATCTGGAGTTGTTATCTTTGATTTAGCAATCCCAGCCGTATCACTGGCTGATTCCACTTTACGGTTTCCTTTTGCGCTCGTCTAAGACCTTAACATCCCCGGTCGTTCGTTATTTTGTGGCTCCCTTATTCTCCCACAGAGTCCGCAAACTACGAGTTCACGTACCGTCTTCATTGACAATGTCTCGACGGAGGCTATTTATTACTCGTCATTTTATAAATCTAGTTCATCGAATTATTCTCAAAGTATGCCTTAGCACAATGTTTATCGGGTTGGTAACATTTTGTTATTATATCATATCAAAACATATCGTTGTTTGATATGTTATGATATAATAATTATTTGAAATTTAAAATTAATTTTAAATTTTTAATCATTATATGAGATATGTATTTCAGATTTTATATTTATATTACAGTTTTAAAATAAAGAGATTTTTTCTCTATGATTTATAAGACAGCAATAAAAGTTGCGCCTAATACATGTAAAAAAAATATCTCCGTTAATTTATTTTTAATATCTGTATTTAAAATATAAATGTTTTTACAAAATATTATTATGAGAAATTTGCTCTCGAAATACTTTCACTATGTTTTTTCATATTTATGATAAAAACGGATAAAACCTATTTTTCCCGTTTACAATTACAAAAAAAAATCACTCTCCCATCACTCACCGTTAGTTTTATTTGCTCATCCCCACTCAATGGATATTAAAGCTGTAAGCTTTCTAGTATTTACACTTTTTCATAGACCATATTGTTTATGGAAGGGGAAATTTATGGGGCAATAGTGCACTCCCGTGCTTGATAGCTTCGCGTGATGGAAACATTTTGTAATCATGGTTTTATTTTTTTTAGGTCTTATTTATCGTCAACGTTTTATTTTTCTGCAGACATAATAAGAGATGATAAAAAGACATGATAAAGTCTATTTATTTTTGCGTATTTGTTGTCATTTTTTACATGTACATAAATGTATTTTCTTAACGCTCTTTTTTTAACCTCACTACGCTTGTAGAGGCGAACATTTATTACACGTAATAACACACGATTTAAAATTAAAAGTACCAACAGATTTTTATTTTTTAACAATGTGAAAACATACAAAAAAAATATTTTCATATTAAACTAAAGAATATACTCGAACAATTAATAATTTCGGGATAGTCCTGGTGGTAATTATATATTTCTTCAATGTATCGACTTGAAACTGCAGGAAAAAAGCAGTAGTTAAAATAAATAATTGAAGAAGAGTTAAAATAAATATTTATTTTTTCATCCTTAATTTCATGTATTATTAATAAAAAAAAGAGAGGTGTGAAATTATGATCCATCTCAGGAATCGTAAAATGAAAATGCGTATCAAAATTTAAGTGAATTTGTGGTTTCTCTTTATAACATTTTTTTTTAATTCAAAAATTTATTTAATTCTATTAATTCTGAAGATGGAAAAGTCACGCTTCGAGAGTTATTTTGATGTCTCATACGTAAATAATTTGATCTCACTCGGGCCTTTTCCGCTTGTTGTGTAATTATAGCATCAACACCATTTACACGGAGTAACGAGAGGCCTGGCACAGGTGGCACGTAATTACCTGTAACGCGATTTATTTACCCACTCTTCACCCGCGGCAGCATTCAGCGCGCGCCGCGGCCTGGAAGCCTCGCGCCCTCTCGACACGCGCCGCCCGGCCCTCCCGGTCCGCCGCCCTCGTGACCGCCCATTTTCACGGCTTTTCCCTCGTGTGAGACTCGCTTTTTTATCCCTTTTAAGTGCGCGGTTTGTTTCGTTTGACAAAATGCTTTCTCGCAAATTCTCTGCCGCCACATTTTTTCACACTCTTGACACTCGGCTTTTCCGACTACCGCGACGGTGCGATAAAAATACGGTTACTAAATTATAATTTTTTTTTGATGATACACCAAAAAATACGCTATTTATTTTGCGTATTCTTTTCTTCATATTTTTCTTTTCCCATTTACTTGAGATGGGCTTTCCTTTTACCATACTGTCAGAATGCTCTGTCCTGGACAGTCTCGGGTGTCCTTCATTTTGTTCTAAATGTTTGACCACCAGTTTGCTTAAGGTCTTCCTCGATGTCTTCTAACAATGCAATTATTTTAATTAAATTTTAACTCACAGTTAAATTTAATTATCACAAATATTTTTTTCACGTATTGACTAGTAGATTGTTAATATAACATTGTAATTTAATATTAATCTTTACAGATTATATTAAGACATTATTATATAAATACAGATAAATATTACGAGTGTATGTGTTTTGTATTTATAGACAACCTTGCGTCCTCATTTAATAATTGAACATTAAAATAAAACACAAAATCAAAAATTCCATAAACACACGAAGCTCGCTACTTTTTCTCATTCCAATAATACACCGCTCGTATTTCAAAGTCGTATTAAGTGCCCGAGGATAAGAATGCATTGGAAATATGTTAAATAAAGTACAAAAACATAAAAATTGTAGAACTGCAGCGTACTACGATCCGCACCTTCTGACGCCCCAACTGTTGGTTCACACCATTGTGTGTATCGAGTGCGCCGCACCATTTCCCCGCCGTGCTCGTGCGCTTCTCCGGCATTCTCTATTCTGCCGCTAGACATCATCAGGAGGGGAGCAGGCGGACACTGCTGCACAAAATATTTCAAATAGAGTACGCAGTCATTGATACCACACACCGCGATACCAGTAAATAAAAAAAATATATATTACTCCATGCTCTAATAAAAAAATAGAAGTCTCATTACCGACGGCGACATCTATATACTGTTTCATAGAAATGACAAATTTCAACCAAAGATGGCAATACTTGTGAAATTTAAATATATGTATAGAACTTCCAAAAATTCGATAGATATGGTATCATGGGTGGAAATGTTGAACGTTACATTGTGTAAAGTGATCAGTTACGCCAACCACATGACAGGTTACAAGCCCTGTAAACGCCCAAAAACTTCTATACCTACTTTCCCGTATAAATAGTTTCGTCTCCGTGAGACATCTATAATATATCTTGATTGGTACCAGTGTAACCTAGAGAACAACTTCATTTTAAATTACACTGCTCACAAATGAAAGATATGAATTTATTTACTGTTATTAAACCTGCGAACAACCCTTTCTGTGCACGTTTCAGAGTTTTGTTTTAAAATAAAAAATATTTTATTTAATTTTTTTATTTATTTATTAGAGACACTAACAGGATAATAGGTACATGATACTCTGATAATAAACATTATAGTGAAGACTACGCCCATTATCCCAATTACAAGTGTCTTCGGCACGCTCTAATAACATATATTTTTGGAATTAATTATGTTTTACATGTACATTTATTTGTATTGTATTTTTTTGTTTGAATGTAGTGCGATTAGTATTTAATGAATGATTGATTTAATGGATCTATAATTATAAAACTGCTACGTTATAAATCGAAAAGCACGCATTAGTAATTGGTTTGAATATGGTTGAAGCAAAAGCGGTGTACCAGAATAAAAGTTTGATGTCCTATCCTTTCTGTTTACCCCTGCGGCGATACGGCGTGATGATTAGTTAGTTAATCAGATAACAATCTAACAAAAAATGTCTGTACCTACGTATTTTCAAAAGACAAAAAATACGTCGCATCACCGACCCATTTTATTTACATAAATGAAACTAATCTGACTTGTGTTATTATTATTGTTAATAATATACATTTATAAAATTTTCTCACATTATTTTCACGATCATTCTAAATCTTCTGGTTAGAGTTTTCTGGAATATTCTGCCGTATGACGATATTCGAGATGATGTTATATTCGTTTTCAGTTAAGGTGAAGTTCAGAGTGTTCTATGTGTTTATTATACGTTTGTGAAATATTTTACATATGCCAGCGAATGCGGACAGTCGTCAAAAACTAGTACCGAGATAAATAGTACAGTAAAAAATGATGAGAAAATTATTTTTTATTACCTTATTTTAATTTAAATAGGCATGTTGGCATTATTAAAGAATACATGATTTTAGAGAAGAAATTATTTTGATGTGATTCTAAAAAATGATCCAGTTTTAATATACACATTGAGATTAATAAAATAAGAGTATAAAATTCTGCAATCGGCCATTTTTACTGAAACACCGATCAGAGCGAATGATTTCACGCCTAAGTAACTATCATCGTGTCTCTAGTACTGTTGTCATAGCACAATGCAGTGTTTACTTAGGCCTGACGTCATGTAGACTCCATGACATCTGCGGGCGTTTTCGCGCGAAATTAAAAGTAGGTAGATGAACGTGCAGTTATTTGCATAAAAACTAAGTTTATACTGAAATAATGTTATTTTGGTAATAGTAGACGTGTGTGTACATTATACAAGGTTATTTCAAAATCTGTCATCATGCCTATTGCGTAATGTGGAGTTTTCTTGTTGTGACACATCAATGATTGTCAACTTATGATTGAATGAAAAAATATTTCGTTGAATTAACGGTGTAAGTTTCCCGAACGCGGCGACTCCCCCCACCCCCTCGTATGCATAATCTCATCCCCTTCCGTATGCAGGGCGGGATTCGGGGAGATTCGGCTGAAATCCAATTTTCCGTGGGGCTAACACCGGCGGGCGGCGGGTGATTGAATTGTAGTCGCGCGGGGGTAACTCGATTCACGGCCCGACGATGTCGATTTCAGTCCCGGCAATGGAGGCTGCACACCGTGCTATCTTTTCCGAAATTGGTATATTTTAGTCCGCTATTTCCTTGCACGTAAGCATTTTTACTTGTTTATCTTAATAATTGTCAATGGTTGTGTAATATTCCGCTACTATTCGCTTTACTACTATAATATTAATTTATATTACGTTTAAAAACTGATGTCATGAAAAAAATTGATGTTTGTAAGAACAAAAAAAGCCGAAACAAATAATTTATTATTATTAACGTGAGTCTCGACACAAAAGACTTTTTTCTTGTTGAAAAAGAAAAAAATAGAACAAACACAATGGCGTTTTTTTTACCATTTTTTGCAGTTGTTTGGACATTTCAAAACTTCATACCACATAATGGAAATAGCATTGCGAGCTGAAAGTTGTCGAGTTGACCCATAAATTCCGACTGAATACGCTGAGCACGTATCACGTAGTATCACGATGCCAGAGTGCCACGTTCGAGGGTTTTGCTTCTCGCACAGATAAAATATTTATGTTTACAATTACGTATCTTCTACTCTTTCTTTTAGTAGATCTGTCGATCTGTGATATAAATAACTACGACTCCTGGGATTACCATAAAATTCTTTATCAATGGTAACCCCAGGATTACCATTTATAAATAATTTAAATGTAAAAAAAATTAATGATGATTAAATTTTTTGTCCGAAAACGAATTTGTCTTCTTCATGTCAGTGTGTAATATTTATTTCATTAACACGTCTATTCGTGAGACATTGTGATATTCACGACGCCATCCACATGTGCACCTACGTAATGTTGACTGACGCACGGAATAGCTATCATACGATGAATAAATAATGTTCATCACCGTGAAAGCTAATTATTTCATTTCCGCATTCAGACCTAATTCTCCGTCACGAAGGTAATCCAACTGCATATCCCGCCCGCTACCCGCACACAGCCCGCTGACTACTGAGTGGTTCCCATCGCATCGCCTGGCTCCACGAATAGCTGATTCGTAGCGCATACGATTCCTCCAATTAGCAAGCAGATTGTCATAAAATTTAGGGACCTTTAAAGGGTCGCGCCTGGTCAGAGATTAAAAAAAAGATTAATAAAAAAATATAAATTTATTTATAAATCATATTCGCTACATTTAACCACATATGTTTCAATAATCTGCACACAACTGTTTATAAAAAAATGTAATTAAATGAATGAGATACAGCCATTGACCCATACTGACTTTGAAAAAACGGGTTTTGTGGTTAGCGCTCTCTGTACGGATTCGGATCCTTTGAAATTAAAAAATACTAGTTTTTCAGATGATAGAAAATACTCATAAAACAAAAATAAGATGGATCTGATATTTTGGTCACCGATCTCGAATATATGATTGTGAAAAAAACGCGTTCAAAGTTTAAATGTTGTACATCGCAATAAAACGCCTTAAAATTCACAGAACTCCGTTAAAATTTGTTGTCTTGACTTAAAATTTTAGAAACTAATACTTTTAGAAACCTAATACTTTTAGAAACTAAAAACAAAAAAACGATTTGTTCAAAATTCTGACTAGGCATGACCATTCAATAGTAGGTGTAGTTCGAATTAACATTTTTTTTTAAATAATTAAGATAAATTATATTAAGTCTCACCGAAACGAAGCTGTTTGTAGAGAAAATGTGTATGAAAGTTTTTATAGGTGGCCCGGGGCTTATATAATTTATTTTAAAAAAAATTTAAACTTCCACTTTTTTTTTCTCCTATCTAATTCTGTATGCACAATCTAATCGTTATTTTTAATATAAAATTCAGTTGGAGCATACATACTGTCATAAACCAGTTTTCAGAAGTGAATCTATCGGATAGTGTAATACTTAACTTTAGTTTTGGATGAAATATAAGTTACATGTATGAATAAGTACCAAATCAATATCCACTTGATACACTTTGTTTTTTGGTTCATTCTTAGTGCACACTTTATAGCTTTTAATAATTCTCAAATAAACTAGCAATGATCTCATATAAAACTAATAAAGAAGCTATAGAAGTGACAAAAATAATTAACTCTACAAAGTTTTGTTTAAATTAATGCAATAATTTTGCACCACAAAATAATAATATTACTTATAATGGGTTTCCATTGCTAGCGACCAAAATTATCTTTTATTGAGTGAAAATTTAGTTATATAAAAATTCAAACATAAATTTTAGAGTTGTATTCTCTTTTTTTAATCTTTGCACTTTTGGTACACTCAGTACTTTACATATTAGTAATACATTATTCAGTGATAATTATAAATGAATTCTCGTAATAGCCATAGCACAGCGTTTAGCTTAGTTTGAAAATAGTAAGAATATTGAAGTGGCACGTATTCCGTGTTAGCATCTCTTTAAAAAAATATATATTATACGTTAAAAAAAAAACTTGTATTCTAAATACTTAGTTTAGTTTTGTTACCACGCGCGCATATATTTTTTTAATTACCAACCAATATTTAATTTTTCTTTCATCCATCTCGTATTTACAAACAAACCGTTAAATCGTCCGAATTCAGAAAACGCTTTTCGCTTTCTCAAAAGTGCTACCCAATTATTTATTTCCCCCTCGCTTTCGCGCTCGCCGACTTCACCGCTCGGCTATGTGCATCGAGAGTTTGGCAAAGTTTTAACAATGCCGTCACCCTTGTTGTTAGTCCATACATTATGCTCATCCGTGATTGCCAATTCGACCCGGGCTCGATTAGTACGGTCCGTGTTAAATTATTGACACGATATTGCGGCCGCGCCGGGGGCGGAAGCAGCTTGATGTAATGAATCGGATATTGGCAGACAAACCGAAAAGTTGGATAACAGAATTGCGGTTTGATCGGCGTTAAACAACCCCTTTTGTTTTACACAAACGGCACTGCGATTAAATATACTCGCCCCGCGCGGTTTCCGTGTTCATTATACCGAAAACGGGCTTTTTGTGCCGTTTAGCGAGCTTTTTCACGGTGGTTTTTGTTCGGTTTACTGATTTTTTTCACTTCATTTCAACACAATCGTTATAAAACACGTACGCAATGTGCGGGATCAAATTTCCGCATATTATTTATATGTCGAAAGATACATTTATTTATGTTTATTATAAAATGTATAGAAATGTTACGGTGGCTGGGGCATACCTTGCGGATGCCGGCAGATAGACCGCCAAAGCGGATATTCCAGACAAGACTAGAAGGCAGAAGACCAAGGGGCCGTCCTAGGAGGAACTGGCGAAAACAGTTGTAGGACTGCTACGAAGCGAGGTTGCAACTAAATTGGGCTGACGTGGAGAGCGAAGCCCAAGAGAGGAAAAGTTGAAATCTTTTATGCAGTGGAGAAACCCCGACCCAATAGGATAAGGGGTAGAAGAAGATAAAATGTACATATTGATCCTAAAACCCACGCGACAAATAATTTTTTCATTTAAGGCTGTCTAGACCCCCAGAAACACACGTTTCTTAACATCGCGTATTTCCTGTATTTATCTGTTTTTTTACTTTTAAAAAGTATTTCATGTTATTTTCTTCATTGTCATAAAATGTTTTTGCATGTAATGACTATATCGGTGTCATTGTCGACCCATTTCACAGATAATCCTTCCTTTGTTAAAAACATATTAAAAAGATTTTTTCTTCAATAATAGCAAAATAATTTTGTGTGACATTATTAATAAGAATATAGGTACACTGTACCATTTATTTAATTTGCAATATAATTGTATCATGATGTAGGAACCATTGGTTCCGAAAGATAATGGTATTTTCAACAAATAAGTGGCGAAAACAATGTATATTTTTAGTAATTGCATAGGTATAAAGATTTTCGTTTACATGTATATCAATCAATATTTGGGTTTCTCATTCAAAATCCGCATCTCGCTCATCTCAAATAACATTCAATCGCGGGTGTCACAAACCCTATACTTATCTCACACTCCTATTAAAAAAATATTAGTCCATGATTAAATATTGTGATCGCATGGGTACAAATCACAAAAATCTGAATTTATTGTTTATGTTCGTATTGCCAGACTTAAATATAAATAACACCGGGAAGTGTGACGTTTATGTCCTATCCCAAGTTCAGGTGGGTCTCCCTAATACACTTTCGATTTGAACGCTGGAAGAATGTCAGACTTTCAATGGGCCTGTTGACCCTTGTCTAGGTACGATTTGGATCTAAGATAGTACCTTTTCACAAAAAAGGAAAGTTCTTCGTGTTAAATTTTTCCTTTCACCACTCTCAAGGCAAATATGAAGTTTAATTGAAGCAAATTTTGAGCATATTTATGAAAACCTTATTATTTCGCTATTTTTTTAAGAAGTCTTATTATTATAACAAATTTTGTGCGTAATGTAGGTTGCGATTATTTTTTTTATATCAAAGAAAAATGTTTTTGATTTTAATATTTGGAAATCAATGTCAGGCAAATAAACAGATTTCTACTACATAAACTTCAGATGTCTTAGGTGTTTGAGGGCTGCGTTAAAGCAGATTTATTCTCGTTTTAAAATATAATACGTTTTTACAGAAATCCTAAGTCGCAGTAAAAATTATCACGGAAACTTAAAAATAGCGTTAGAAAGAAAATTTCTTAAGATTTTTGCTCTCCGGAACATTGGTCCGTGTCTTTGCTAATCCCTAGTATTTATAGCATATATTTGGCGCACCACGGAGAGGCGGCCGTGGCAACATGCATGTAAAGGCCGGTTCGGGTTCGGTAGCTCAGGGTTCAAGCTCGTCTCCGACCATTTAATTTGTTTTTTTAGCCGTGAATTCGGACGAAATTACAAACAAAATTAAATAGACAGACGGACGTACAGACAATGAAATTATTATATTTGATTTATTTCAAAAATGTATATTTCTCTTCCGCCACGATAACCCAGAATAAGATTGGCGCTTTTACTGAATACGTCAATCCACTAGTTACGATGACCATCAATCATACTTAATATCTAATTATAAAGACGTACGATCGGATTTCTGTTCGAAGTTAACGAGTAAATGTTTGACATAAATACCTATATTATTATTTACAAATTCTTAACGTCTTATTATAGTAATACTTATATTTAATGACAGTAAAATATAATAGTAACTTTTAAACAAGCCAGTATTAATAAAGTTGTTAATATAATTGTTAACTGCAATTTTCATGCGTGAGACCAAGGTGGTGTACGACACATATAACTGAGACTTTAAAGCGTATTTATTCATTTAATTCTTTTGTTTTCAAGAATTTCAAAGTACTTTAAATATTTGAAAAATATTAATACTTTGTAACACTGGTATAAAGTGTGTGTTGCTTTCAGTGTATGTATATTTATTTTCCATTCTTGAAGAGCTCTACCTTTTTCCTTGCGGTTGCGGACAAAAGGCAGAGTACTTAAGGTTTTATCTATTGCTATTTGAAGTGGGGCGGAGTCCTCGGCTTTTAGTGGAGAGGCCGTTTTTCTACAATGTGACATTTCATTCATTTCTGTCAAATTCACAGGAAATTGATTTCACACCCATTTTCTATCGCGGGAATATATTCACTGGGTTGTCAATTTCCATATTCGATATCAAATAAAGAAATATTATTACATAATATAGTAGCTTGTTGGTCTTGTGGTTAGGACACTCGCCTCGTGATCCAATGGTCGCGGGTTCGAATCTCAGCCCAGACTAGCAAGTTAGTCCTATTTTCATAGCACAAGCGTTTAGCTTAGTTTGAAAATAGTAAGAATATTGATGTGACACGTATTCCGTGTTCGCATCTCTATTTATTTAAAAAAAATATATAATAATAATATGGTGCATTCTAATTTCTCATTTATTTATGTGGCTGTTAAAAGATACCTGTCAAATTTTCTTTTATACTCTTCGCAATGTCGGTGTTATTGTTAGTCAAGTGGGACACTTGGGCGACGCGATACGACATCTCCATGGGTAACACATCAATAAAGTAATCTCTCGCATCTCAAGGCATTGATTCTACCATTGTTATAGTTGTTTCAAGGCAATTTCTGCAAATGGTATATGTCTATAACTTAAGCAATTTATTTACGAATATTGACTAATTTAAGTACTCGTACTTTTTTGTCATCAACTTTCTGCTTCAAATTACAAAATATATTAGTTGAACTTTCATTATATGTCATTATTCCTTTATCCTTCCTCATTCAATTTTTATCTCGTTTCACGATGGTACAGTCGTAGGTGCTAGTTGCGTAGCAACATTTTTAAAGGAATTCTGCCTGAACTATTTGGTAAAAGCGTAGGGGACATTTATTCCGTTATCCTTTTGACCCTCGCCCGCCTCTTGGGCTTTTCGAACCCTTTAACTATTTTATTCACGACGCATCTTCGCTTTCTCTCAAACCGTTTCAGTTTGTTTTACCCATAAAGAATTGTACAGATGTCACCAATTTATCGGTACATAAATTATTGGCTAATATCGTTTCACGATAAATTCGTTCGGAGAGTAAGAAAATCGACAATTCTCCTTGTGTATAAAACACACTTTCTACTCGGAAAATTAAATTAACACCGCTTCAACTTCATCAGAAATATAAGCGAAATTTAAAATTAAATTAGTAATTAATGTAAACCTGAATAATATAATAAAGAAACCATCGAGAAGAGAATAGACAATGGTAAAAGGAATACACGAGAAGACTGTTGAGAGCTGCAGGAACAGAGGGTGTTCGCAAAAAATTGGCGCGATCAGCTAAACCAAATATTGGAAGACGGCCCGGTTAAAAGCTTCAACAACCGAAGAGTGTGCATGAGAAGATGTAAGAAAGTGGATGAGGAAAATGTGGTGTGCTGGGTCAGAAGAGTGTGGTGTCCTATCCTCTCTGCCTACCCCTTCGATGAACCAGCGAGATGGTTAGTAATTTAGTGAATTTTTGACTTTGTTAATAATAAGGATTATGCATATTTTTGTGGGTTACATTGAACATCTTCCATAAAATAATGACTTTTTTATTTAATATTGTAAGCCTATTGCGATTTTTAATTTATTTTATTTTATCTTTATTCTGAATCGACCAAAACGGATTTTAAATAACTCCTGCATTATGTCCCCGTGACTGAAACAATTTTGATTGTTTAAAATGGAAAATAAAATTGTACGAAATCCACAATAAATAAATCCAGCTGGGGGTGATGCGGCAAGCGACCGTCGTCTGTCAGGGCGAGCACTCGGGCCGAACATGTGTCAGCAGCTTTGGGATTTTTCCGAACGCCAGCGTGTTACGGGGATTATGCTCTTAGTCTTCCTAATGCCGGCTAAGCGCTCTACACTTTTATTACTGCCCCGGTTCTCCTTTCATCTACGTTTATGTTCAACCTCTACAAAATCCCGCACGAGTGTTTACGTACATATTTTAGCAACCTTGTTTTCAAATTGCGAACGCTTACTTATTGTTTATTATACTTTTGATGTATTTATTGGTTTCTGAGAAAAAATTCCGGTGTCGTTTGTCTAATTTGGGTCAATGATCTTAGTTATTCTTCGGGCAGTTTGATTTTGTACCTAGTTATTTATGCGCTTATTTTAGTCAATATTATGTATCCGATGGTCGTACATAATTAGAATACTGGGACAAAGTCTCTGAACTTTACATTAATTGCTTCAATACATTACTTGCTTCAAACTCTGCCCACTAACCTAATTACAAGTGTATTCGGCTTGCTTTAGCAACATGTATATACATATTTAGTGTAGTGTAAATAAAAAAATGATTTTATGTGTTCTGTGGATTCAGGTTATTGTCAAGAAAATGGATGTTATGTAGGAGTGACTTTTTAAATCATAATAGGATATTTATCAATGCAAGTATCAATTGCTAAAATAAAATACTATTATTAGTAAAACTAAAAAACAAATGAATTTCACTAAAAATTAAACAAATGAAATATTAAGGTATATAACTCTACACTCACTGCGTAAGCTTAAATAAATAAAGTAGATGCACATTCTTGTGATGTGAGTTAAAATAATCGACATTATTAGGATTTTTCTGATACTGATTTCAAAATAAGCCGACTTATTCTGAGGAACTCCGGGTTTCTTATATGGTGTTCAACATGCATATGTCGGATAACCAATAGCTCTACTTAGTTCCTTATGTAGCACTGCAAGATCGACTAAAATATGGCTTAGATACGTTTAAGTTTATTTGATTTTTACTGTTTTTTTCATGTGTTTTAAATAAGATAATAATTACATTTGTATATAATATTTATAATTGTACGATGTACAAAAGTCTTACCCTATTTCTGCGTCGCCAGGCGGTCAGGATTTGGTATTGTTACAAGGCGGTGTGGTCCTTACGGATTGAATATTATTTAGGTCAATGGGTAAAGCTATAAAAGCCCTTTCTGTCGAACGTTCTCATCACCGAAAAATATGTCTTCCGGAAAATGTGGCGAATATTAAATATTAAAAAAAAACACGTGGAAAAAAATGTGGCGAATATTAATAAACAAAAATATGGCCGCGTCACTGCCGTAATATGCGTTCCAAGGGCCTAGCACGTTAAATCTTATATCGATGCTTTAACAAATCTCGTTGACAACAGTTTATTTGTCGCTGATTCTGAAATTGATAAATTTTCTTTTCCGTCTTACTCGCTGTCGAGAGTTTAACCCGGCGCCCGCCTCGCGAACCTCCCCCGCCGCCGGCCTTTTAATCTGCCTGTTTTAATTACTGGGGACTCAACCTGCTCGCTGTCAATTACTCGTCCTCTCGGCTGTTGCCGTTACTTTGCCTTTATTTTGCATATCTCGTTAATGCTTCGTCTATCGCGCGTCCTTAAGGACTTCACCCTTCGATTCGTATCACCGAAGTTGTCCAAAATGTTATTTCTGCTTGAAAAATTATTGTTCCTTGCTTACTAAACAATCTATAGGTACTGTATTTACCCACGCATATACCTACAGTAAACCCAAGAAAAAATAAAGATAAAACGTAACATTTCAATAATAAGCAAATATTTCCTTCACAGTTAAAAAGTGCTTTCGTTGATGTTCCATTTCTTTTTAAATGCTTCAATTTCTTTCCTAAATCTCAATAATAAAATATTTGAATAAGGTTGTGAGTGCATATTTATTCTGAAGAATTTGTTGTTGAACAATTATTAAAAGCAGGCTTTTTCTCCCCGTTGTCTAGGGACTAACGTTGATGGAAGAAAAAATATCCGTCTTATTGCCCTTTTTCCAAGAATATTGAAAGCCCTCTCAGGCGAACATTTTCTTCGGTTTTTTCCGCCGTTTTTATTTTTCCACCACGATTATTCTTTTATTCGCCGTTTCTTCGGTCGGGAGTTTTCTCTTGTTAATTAAAACCCGCTATCAGATTTTTTGCCAGAACTTATGGAATAAAAGTAAGATTTTTGTTAGCAATAAACGACGGCTTCGGTATGTAAATATTATCTCGGATAACTTTTATAATTTTCTGCCTTGTTTTAATTTTATAAGCGCCTCTGTCCCGCTGCGCTTCCCCGCTTTGTTTGCGCGTTCTCTCGTCTTTCATCTCTTCTCCGTCCGTGTACATATTTTCTCTCGTTTGTTGTTCGGTTTCCGCTGAACGAGAGAAGTGTTTTAATTAACTTTGTTTTATAAAATTGTCTCTTAAACTAATAACTTTGCACTACAGCTTTCATCTACTTCAGACGTTAAAAGGCGCTGTTTTTAGTACAAGAAGTAGTATTTTTAAAATGAACTTAAGTAAATTCTTCCGGGAAATCACGAGTAAAATTTTATTCTTTCGCTTTTCGGTTAAATCGTCTCGCGGCGAAAGCGAGCGGATGGTCTCTGTCACGCGCGACCTTTTTTCTGACGGCGAATCCGTTCGCGGACAATGTACTCTCTGTATGTCAGTGAATAATGTCCACCTGGTGATTTTATTACGCCTTACCTGATTTACGATCCCCCCTCGGGTGTCGGGCCCGGCTCGTCACGTGACCAGCCCGTTCCGCGGCGCCACGAGCCCTTTTGCCGCATCCGTGAGCTCGGCGTAGTTTTTCTTCTCCCCGCATTGTTTCCCGCGTAAGCATCTTTTTTCCCTCGGATGAAACCTTATTTTCCGTAATCTCTCGCCACGAGCGTGTTTGTGTTTGTTTTGTCGAGGGTGTGTCGTGTTTCCAGTTGTGAGAAGAGAAGCGCGCGCGTCTGCCGCGAACTGTGCGTGCCTTCCATTCAATTTCATTTTTTTGATGCAAATTTCGACAATTTATATCTCGAGCTTAGTTATTACGATTTTTTGAAATAGATTTTTTTTGCGTATATAACATTATTCAATTGCTACATGTTAACGACATTATTCTAAGTTTATTTTCACATGCAATTTTAATTTTTGTTTAGTTTTTTTTTAAATTTTATTTGTTAACGATAAATTTCATTGCATGGTTATTTTATTCATCTTTACCAAAATATTTTTTCTCGGCTTACACATGTAAATGCAAATTATTACAATTCTAAACATTGTAATTGATGATATGAATTTTTTGTTGATATACAAGTTCACTAATTAAATTTTTATATTTAAATAGTGAACTTTTATATAATAATTATTATTTTTATATTTATGTATCTATTAACTATATTATAATGCTGCATAATATGAATAGTTAGTAAATTACATGAAGAATTATAAATATTAGGATATTATGACTTAATAAAATAAACTATTATTTTTACTCCAATCGCTCGCTTCTCGTTGCCTCAGTTTACGCCAGAATTAAATAAATATTGTATACATACTTATGTTTCTTTCGAGTGTTTATATGGTTTCAAAGAATGATTTCTAAATTTTTGCCTAATATTTATTTGGCTTAATTACTGGTTCAGGTGATTGAAAGTAATTTTACAATACATTTTACATTGCAACATTAAGTCGACCGATATCTTTCCTCAATGGCACAGCAACAAGTATTTATATCAGCGGACAGAAATATTGGGAATATAAAAAAAATGAAATTTTAGACAAACTTTTGAAAATTTTTCGATTGTGTGTATTGTTTTTTTTTTGTTATTATATTTAAATAAGGATTTAATATACAAGCAGCAAAGAATTTTCCCGAAATCACACAAAATTGCACGGTTATTGAATGTTACGGAGGTATCCCTCCGAACCTGAATATCTGTAATCCTAAGAGCGTCCTGCTATTTGAGAATTTTCATCACCGTGTAATCTAGTTTTGATTGCAAGTATTAACTCCTTACTCCGTCGCTCCTCTATAATACCATATCTGAGAACCCGTGTAGCTACTTTGTAGCAAGCGGGATTTTAGTAACGGAGCACCTCATCGAAGGTTCCTTTATAATAAACAGATTATGTTTATAGCGTATAGCCGGCCTAAATCTCTTGCTGTTCTCGGTGTTTCTCTGCCGACGTTATACGGCAGCTAAATTTCGTTGAAATTATCTTATTTTCTCCGGTGGATATTTTCTTAATTAAATGAAAAAACGTTTAAATGACTCGCCTCTTTTAAATAACCTTGTTTTTGTTCGTTAATCGTTTTATTATTCGATTCGCATATTCTTTTTGCTCTTTTGATAATGACAAAGTATAATATTTTTTGCTGTAATTTAAATTTTTTATATTAATTTATGGAATGT
Source organism: Agrypnia vestita (assembly GCA_016648135.1). NCBI lineage: Eukaryota > Metazoa > Arthropoda > Insecta > Trichoptera > Phryganeidae > Agrypnia > Agrypnia vestita. Next base: position 127,186 of record JADDOH010001087.1, on the reverse strand, counting down.
ATTTGAATTGCTAAGTATACATTAAGATTATTTTTCTCTTACAAAAATATTTCTAAGAAACTCCACACCTACAAGAGCTTGATTTATTCATGCAGTAGATTTTATATTGTAAATTAGTCATACACCCGTGAAAATCACAGGATATAATAATTAATAAAGACCCTTGCGTGACCGCGCAACACGAGCCGCGCATTGATTGCATGTCACACTCTTATTATATAAAATTGTCATTCCAGCAAGTTAGGAACAGACGACGAAATGATTATATTTATTACTTTCTCACTCTAAAGTCCTTATATTTATTTTTATTATTATGATTTGTCAAACATTTCTTAATATGTGGATTTATGTGGATTCATTACATAAAAAATTTATTAATGAAATATTGTAAATTAGCCTTTAAAAAAGCTGCGTAGCTAAGGGATATTCATGGATTGAACTGTTTTAACCTTTCCCATTGGAAACTAAAATAGAAACGCGTGTACCGGTGCTTCAAACTCAATGTAAATTTTTCGATTTTTAGGTCTTATAAGTATGATGTGAATATTTTTTATTTGTAGATCTGACGACCCAAACTTGAGAGGTATGCAAAATATTGTATTGCCGCCAATTTCGATGTTTTTTTGACATGTTTGAAATTAATGAATTCAATCAATCAGAACTTAACGTAAACAAACGTTAAGTTATTCACAATTACGAATAATGAACTTTCTAGTTTATTGAATTAATTAATTTCAAACCTGTTAAACATAAAATGTCAAAAAAACGGTGTCACAATGTTATACAATAACTGTCAATATACAGAAATAGCAATATTGCTTAGTTCAGAATACGGATGAATGTCAACTCGGTTTATAACACCGGAGAGGTAAGGTTAATTTTTTTTAAATAATCGCATCGCGGCTTTGATTGATTATTCTAACAAGTATGTATATTAGAACAAAATCAAAGCCGTCATTACAGATTACAAGTAAAGTGTCTTTCTAATTTGACATAAGCGAGAGAATGTTTTTATCGCTCAGTCTAGGAACGGAGTCTCTGAGCTCCGAGTAAAATATGTCTCGGCTCATTAATAATCTCATGAATACAGAAAACTTCACCGCGTCTCCGTCGCACCCGCGACCTCCTCATAACGCCCTCTCGGCAGTCGCGATGTTTGCCGCTCCCCCTTTGGTCCATTAAAATAATATGTTTACGTTATCTTTTCACTTTGAATTTCTTCACGAAAGCCTTTCATAAATCAATTTCACTAAGGCGGAAAATTTATGCCCCGATTTATGTTTATGGCGGAAAGTTAACGGTTGTTGTTTCGTGTTTATTACGTAATACAAAATTGAGGTTTTAGTCGGCTCTTAAGGAATTTGCATAAGCGGGAGGAGAATGTGCACATTTGATAGAAAATATTCAGTCGCTGTTATACTTACACTCCTCCAATATCAGGCGTGATTGATTGGGGGTTTGGCAGTTGATGTCATCGTTGAAGTGAGGTTTATTTGTCGCCGTGCTGTCAGATTGTAAGAAATATTCGTCGTAAATCACTCGTTATTTTTTAATCCGAGCTGACACAAACATAGTACTATTTTTATAAGATTTATAAATTTAAATATGTGCAGATTAAATTTACAGTAGTTGCAGAATTTGAAAAGTAATGTTCAAGTACATTTTAGTTAGTAATCGAATCCAAATTACAACGTTTTACGCTTGTTTTTTTTTTAACTTACTTACATAACATCAATAGATCATTAATATGACCCCGATAGATAATCCTAGTGTGACATTAAAAAAATACATGACAATTCAATAAATTTTGAAAGGAATAAATTTTGTAGAGTACACTTTATAGTTACTTTTTAGTAACTCGTAGTTAAGAATTCTCAGCAATTTAGCTTTGAGAGTGTCCTCTATAGATGACAGGGAGGGGGGTATCTATGACGTGAGGAAATAAGAGTCATTTTTTGTTTCTCCTATAATGCTGATAATATAATATGTTGTAACATTCAACTAAAATATAGACAAAGAAAGTAAATTGGCGAAACAATTGTTGATATTTGTCAATAAATAAGAGAGAAAAAAATATAAAAGTTAGTGTATTTTAGCATGGAATGATTAACTTCCAACTCGCCTGTGACGTCACGCGTCCGCATAGCCGGGCGCCGGAGCACGAGCCACGATGTACACCGGGTACGAGAGATACGTCATACGATTCTACCTGACGGAACAAAATTATTCATGCAAAACGCAAATTGAAACTTCTATCTTAGATAAATCTGAAAATTACTTTTGTACTTTAGTTCAATTTTACTCAAAATTCTATATCCATTCGTTAAAAAAAATGTATACTTCTCCACTGACTGTGTTCTTTATACCTATAACATGGCTTTCGCAGATCTTTTTTGCCAAATTTTTGTAAAATTTGGGTTTCTTGTAATTGGCCAAAGGCTCTGTCTAATAATATCACTGATTTATACGAATGTCAATGGCTGTAACGAAAAAAAAAAGTTAGTTAATTTGGTTAAATGAATACGATTATTTGAATTTATTGAAGGAGAACCAATTTAGGATTGTTCTTAATCAGTTTTTAAAAAATATGACACGCTGTTGCCACGGAATTCGTTTGATAAAAAATGTGCATCTCCAAGTTTGAATAAGAACCCCCATTTCCCGAACAGCCGCGTCCCGTGTCCCGCGCGCCGGGAGCTCATCCCGGAGCTACATAATCCGAGTTGCAGCGTCACTCCATTATGAATAGTCGAAAAGCTACACAGAACGGCGGAACTTTACTTTAAATTATGCAAATCCCGTCTCGCGCCCCCCGCGCCCGCGAGGGTGGCGCCGCTAACGTTTTATTGGAAACTGATCGCGACGGGACGAGGAAATTATTGGGGTAATCTGAAAAATTCGTCACGTCAGGCGGTCCCGCCGGGGCGGAACTTCGGCGCTGTCAAATAGTTGCTCCGCACTATGATGTATTGTAAAATTATCGGAAGCTGCCGCGCAAAACTGAAGACGTTACCGCGTGAATTATTATTTTTATTCTCACTTTTGTATAACGTGTGCAATGAGAAACGTGTAATAAAAAATTATTTTGCTGAATAAATTAGAAAGCTATACAGAAAAAAATATTTAGTTTGCAACCGAGGTACCCGAAACATTTCCTTTCCGGAGACAGGGAAAAATTTTATATTAATTTGAGAAACTAACAAACTCTGTTTAAACCACGCGGTTTCGATACCGTACTCTATCTTCGTCAAGACGGACGCATAGTAACTTCCATAAATTAAATTTGTAAAAGAGGCAAGTGTTTGGTGGGGGTGTGATCTTATATGTGTTGGGGTTGAGTTTGACAGTGAGATATTGAAATGAGTAATACATGAAATAATGGATCACTCGTTAAATTTGATTGGTTATTAATTATATTAGATTTGGTGTTGAGAGCCTTATTAATTTCTAATATTTATAAATTATCTAACCTAAGGCCTCTACTATTTATATGTATAATTTCGATGCCGTTTTCTTTTTGAAAAGTGTGGCCTGTCTCCAATAGTTGTTTGCGAATTCTGAGAAATTATTATTACTACTATTATTAAGACATCTTTTAATCATAAAACAACGTTTTACCTATAACACGTTGAAGGGTTAATATTCTACATACTAATTGTAAATTGAACCAATTCATGTACGCAACTACCATGTTTCGCCAATATTAAATAATTAAAAAACAAAATAACAATTTATAATAAAACATATTTTCTGTATGTCATTTAGTTTCTTTGACCCGAATACAGATTCAGTTCTTAAATGATTTAAAGGTACGCTTTAAAAGTGTAATTTACATTGAAAATTACGGTTTTAAACGTACTTCAACCTTTAAATCATTAAGTATTGACTCTGTATTCGGGCCTTACTCTATATATAAAAATTTTAGAATAAGTTTTATATGGAATAATTACTATAGTATATTATCTGTGAAGGTAAAGAGTGAGTACATTGACTTGTCTTAGATGAGTAAGAATCCTGGGTGGAAATAGAAAACATAGTTTTATACAGAAATATTTACTGTCCTGAGAGTATGCTCAGACTTTTCTACATTTGAGGAAAAATCACCTGTAATTAATTGTTAAATAAACATCTTTATATTTGTAGTAGTAACAAAAACGATGTCATTGCCTTTCATTTCAAGAAACAGAGATTTCCTTCGCAACCATCGCAATACAAGTTCTTACATTATTTAACTTTACAAAATTTAATATGTAATTTTAAGTTTGCTTAATTAATACTTAACTCCCTTGTAATTACTAACTATTTTCATTAAATATGCGTTGCAAATTAACAGTCTGCGCTAATAATTCTACATACCAACCAAACTGAATGTTTTCACTGAACTTGCTGTTTTTTCTAAAAGAAAGGTTTTTCCTTTGATTTTTTGGTGACTTACTTAATTTGAAATGTTAAAGGCATGTATCTTTATAAATCAAACATAATAATTTCGTTGTCTATCTGTAACTTAATGTAACGTCCGTAATTTCGTTCAAATTCACAAAAACGAAATTACACGGCTGGGAAGTAGGTCGCGAACCTTGGACGCGCAAATGCCAGCGCGGCACATTAGCGACATTGCTACCACGGCCTCACCGTCAAAAATATACTATAAATACTATGGCTTAGCATAAACGCGAACCATTTTATGATGGTGACTTTTCACGGGTGTAAGGCGGCTAGTTGTATTTTAAAATATCAATGTATAAATTATATGACCGGTGATTTGTTGCGAAATTGTATCTCTTAATAATGTTATTATATACTAAACGTATTTGAACCGTCACGTGAATCACAACTCGGCATTAATAATTGTACACTCGAGTAATTTAGCGATTGGCAATATACACGCAAACCCCCGGTAATTCGTTTAACGGCCGCGGAGCCAGCCAGCCAGCCAAGGAAAGCGTCGGATTCAACTGAGATATTATGCAGCTGGATCCTTTTGATAAACAGATTAGTTAAGCCTACATGCGGCTGCGATACAGCGCGCGGCCCTTTGTGAGGAGCTGCTGCACGCGCGTTATTGCATTAGCGCCGGTGCTTCCGCCGAGCATACCGAGCTGCGCGAGAGGCAACTTCTACTTTGATGTGTACTTCATCCACGGCGTGGAATACATTTACTACGACTTTTACTACATACATTCGACCAGACAAAACGTTTTAATAATTACGTATCACTTAATCAGAATAACAGGCCACTTTACACACTTCGCAAGGGTAAGATATAATATTTTAAAATATTGTAAGATATAATAATAATATTTTAAGATAATATTTTAAGATATAATAGGCAATATATTGTTTGAACCAAAATAACAAACAATACTTTTATTTTTTCCAGAACCGCTCGCACTCTGTAAGTAATAAATAGGAAATTTTATAAAGATCTTAATGTTACTATTCTTTTTACGATTTTTTTTTTTAAATATAGATGTGAACACGGAATACGTGTCATATCAATATTCTTACTATTTTCAAACTAAGCTAAACGCTTGTGCTATGAAAATAGAACTGACTTGCTAGTCTGGAGTGAGGTTCGAACCCGCAACCTTTAGATCACGAGGCCAGTGTCCTAACTACAAGACCAACAAGCTACTCAAATACTTCTATGTGTAAACATGCTTTCAAAATCAGTTATCAATTGTGAAATCAATAGTATTTGCTGGTTGTTGAAGTCTGCTTCTTGCATTCACACTTCAATAGTATTTTTCTAAAAATATTGACAGATTGTTCTAAACAAATTTGACATGTAATATGGACATGTCAAATTTGTTTTTAGTTTTTTGCACTCTTCTTTATTAATTTTTCTGCGATTTGCATCCCTCCTCTCGAATTCTCCAACTTATACTCCTCCATTCACGAATTTCGTCAAAACATTCACTTTAACTTCTAAAACTTAAACGTTTGACACATGCCATATTAACGTAGAAATGAATATTCACTTGATTGACTATTGATAAATATTAGGTCCGATTGTTTTCCATTCAATCCATTTGCGTATTGTCAAAACTTTCGATTTGTTTGAGTTCGACACTTTTAGCGCCCTTGAGGTGAGTACTCGCGAAAACGGCGCTATATAAATTATTATCCAACTATTATTATTATGTCATCTTAACCTAGAAATTAATATCCACCACAGTTAATGACAGTTGCTCGCGTCATTTTTCGAGAGACTCTAATATTAAATAATGTGTATAATATTTCTATACATCTATCTAATATTAAATCTCAATTAAGTACCCCTCGTTTCTTAAAAAAATGTACGGCTTGGTTTGTTTTTTGATGCTGGCAATAGAAAAACAATGCACTACTCGATGCGCAATCATAATATAGATCATGACTACCCAGACCCAGGTTAATATCGCGGATTAACACCAAATATAATTTATCTTCGTCTTTTTTTCATTATGTATTTTTTTTTTGTAAAATGCTTTTTTACTCTTTTTTAAAAATTAATTTTATCAACATATCACTCTTAAGATATGAGATTATTTGATTAAATTTTTACAATATTAAGTTTCTTTTATTTTTTCGCTACAACATGCCATGCAGTCCAATATTTTACAAAACACCCAAGGCAAGGTGTCATGGTCGCTGGACTACGAGGTTCGCTATATTTTTGTTAGGTTAGTTTACGCTAGGTTTCAAAATATAGACGATCTCTCAAAATATTAATTTTTAATAGCATTATGTACGATGCAGATATTTTTTATTTATCTAGAAAGAGATACGAGGGACCCGAGAAGTCAATCAATATTATATTTTCATGTACATACGTATATAAACTTTAGATAATAAATAAATATTCTGAAAAAATGGAAAAAGGGAAAAATATGTTATTGTTATAAGTTGTTATGTCCGTGTACTTCTTAGTATATTTGTCATTTTTAAATCTGTGAAAATTTAGTTGTTTAAGTAGATATATGGATTTAGTCCATCGTAGATGAGTCACGATTGTACAGTTATAGTTATATGATAGTTTTGAGAAGTTTTAGTGTAATGTTCATGGCGGTCATTTTTTTTTTGTAATTTGATTTTCCCTAACTTTTATTTCGCCATTTCATAGTTTGTGTTTAAGTTTTAGGGCTTCGATCCTTGTTAAGTTATAGATGTTGAGCTGTTGTGTTGTTTGTATGTATGTACATACGGGTCATGCATGCACATATGTGTTCCTTGAATACAAACAATAATAGTACGAGGATCTGAGGATACGATTGTAAAATATATACTACGTTCGATGAATAAGCTTGTCGATTTATTCTATGATGTAACCGCCCGAAACCAGTAGTCCATGATAATCGCCGCAGAGCACCAGAGCTCCGGAGTCCGCGGATAAAGCACTCGTCACCGTTTAAGCCTCGCTAACCGTAGGCAGATAGTGACCGCGGACACATCCGCCCTCTGGCTCGGCGCGCCGTTCCGTATTTATTCCACGACCGTACCCCATTGTGCGCGAGTACGGTTTTGAATATGACACGCTTCGTGAATTATTTATACGGCCGGAACGATGAAGACGTGTTTCGTTTTCTCCGGTCATCGATGTCCCGTCGGCGGCGCGCGGCGAGAATGGATCATGCCGTCGATTAAATCGGAAACGTTTTACTTTCGAGCGTAGGATCCACTCGGCCTTTATTTATCATATCGACGTTCCCCTACAGAATCTCGGACATCTACCGAAAATTCATTTTTACCAATACATAGAGAATACTCATCTCCGCAATACAAAATTTAAAAAAAATGTTTCTCTCAAATGCCTCTCCTGTTGTATGCTTTTAAGTGAATTTTACAAATAGGTAGTTTTAGTAAAATAACGCGTATTTTTTCGCCATCAGATGTAGTGTTTTTCCTTTTGCTATATCTTTTTTTCTTTTTGATTACAGTAGGGATGCGTGCATCGAATACGTGCTACATCAATAATTATTATCTTCAAACTAAGCTAAATGCTTCAAATTCGGGTTTACTGGGGTATTATGCCGTGTTGTTAACAACACGGCATAATACCCAGTAAACACAAACTTGAAGATTCTGAGTGGCCGTGAAAACCTAAGAACATTCTTAAGCTAAATGCTTGTTCTATGACTGATTGATCTCCTGGAATGAGGCAAGTATCGTAAGTTAACCAATAGACCGACAAACCTTTACTAAGTTTACCTTATAAACGTTGTGTAAGATTGGTAAACAACAATACGAATATGCTTTATTCAATTTAAGTCGTCAGACGAGTGTAAATAGGTCCTAAATTTCTAACTAAAAATAAATAACCGTCACATAGTTTCACCGCAGGGATAAGCGGAGAGAATAGAACTCCACCCTCTTCTATCCTGGCGCACCACTTTCGCTTCAACCACATTTTTTTTTTTTTTTTTAAAAAATAGAGATGCGAACACGGAATACGTGTCACATCAATATTCTTACTATTTTCAAACTAAGCTAAACGCTTGTGCTATGAAAATAGGACTAACTTGCTAGTCTGGGCTGAGATTCGAACCCGCGACCATTGGATCACGAGGCGAGTGTCCTAACCACAAGACCAACAAGCTACTCATATTATTTATACATATTCTCATGCACCCTCTCCGATTGTTGAAGCTCTTATCGTATACATTTATTTACACATTCTGAATACTTTTTCGCATCCTGTGGTATTATAGAGTTCTTTATTTTATTTAATGAATACATTTTAAAAATAGTGCGTTATATTGAAAATTTTCAGTTTTTATTTTCTCAAGGTCGGTATTTTTTTTGAACAAAAATATCACAAACAGAAAGCTGAAATTCCTGGAAAATTATTCTTCAAATTGTTAATTTTATATACATACTATACAGTTTCATTTTATCTCAGTAATACATATTTAAATTGAATAGTGTTGAAATATATGACAAATACTGTTACAAAATCTAATTTATTTTTTGCTAGTAGTCAAAATGTATAAATTTCACTGATAACAAAATTCTAACGCGGTCTACTTTATATTCTCAATATTTTCGCGAGCATCAATTGCCTATACACCGAATGGGAATAATTTAATGGATTGTTTTAACATGAAAAATTCCTCGAAAAATCTTCCGTTTATTTTGCCACCTTGAAGAGCGAAGTTTCTCCGTTTGAAATATTACAGGGAGGGTGGTTAAAGGAAGGGATGAATGTCTGGCGCTCGGCTCCCCCCGCTGCTGGAAGTTATAAGTGTATTTTGAATTAGTTCGCAATAAGATTCCGGGAAGTTTTCCGATTGAATTATGATTCGATTTAGCAGACTATAATGAGTCGTGTTTTCATTAAAATTATACGGTTTAACCGAATATTTTCTCAAACAAACAGACGTAACACAAATTATAATTAATTATAACATATAATAACAATAACAAAACAATAATTAATAAATCATAATTTTGGTCTCTGTTTCTTTAAAAAATATGTAAATTAGAACTTGTAGGAAAGCGCAATGTACATTGATCTATTTGAAATTGTCAAGCTTTTTATACAATGTGCAAAGGTAAAAATCCGTAAAAAATATGATTGAAAACAAAATTGAAAATTTTAGGGTATATCAGAATAACTGCGGCGTACAGCTGATTTATCATCATGCCGTTTCCCCGAGCTGGTAGGCAGAGAAAATGAAGTGTGACACTATTCTGTCTTGACACACAACTCTCGTCTCTTTCATATTATATTGTTGTATACATTATAGTATGCGTACGAGTCGTCGATCGATCAGGTTAGATAAAATACGAGTATCTCATAGTTTTTTTTTCCATATTCGTTAAAATATTACGGCGTGGCGGTATGCTACAAGAAGGAAGCTGCTGTATTAAAATGCTATATTAAAAAAAAAAACAAACGATCTTAACTGCATAGTAGTTATTGTGCGAGTGCTGTCATTTAAAAAAAAAACATATTTCATATTCATCATAAATTACGCTATAAGTATATATTTAATTATCAAAATATCCTAAAAAATAATTTATTTTTGTTGGTTTCTCTATTAGACTTTGTTTATTATACTCAGAACTTTTGTACCTATTACCATAAACATTTTTTTTTCTTATTCCTAACATATCGTTTGTCTATAATTTTATAATTATTTATTATATAATTTAATAATTTTATATTTATTAATTATCTAGTTTTATAATTATGATTGATTCTATGTTTGTACTTATCATTACAAAAAATCGTCTATTTATTGTTATTAAAATAATTTACTAATATTGTGATTCGCAAAATTTTACAACATTTAAATAATTTGTTGCAGTAACAATAATACGCTTTGATATAAAGAAATACCATGAAAATGAGTAGGTCTTATGAAATGATGAAGGAATTGGAGAAGATGAATAGGACGCTCTGCGATTTGCCTGAATGCACCCTGGCAGGCGCAACGCCATTTGTAGGTTGTAGATAGGTACACGAGGGGAATCGTAAGAGAGTTGCTATGGTAACAGGTTTCTCCTATCCTGTATAAAATTTTACTTCACGATCGCTAGCTTTATTTTCGAAGCTTCGTAATAAAACGTTATTGGTTATGTCCCTCCAAACAGAAATTCTGAGTGTAAATTTTAAACTCCACACAATGTTAAAAAAGCTTACTAATGTAAAACTTATTCCAGATAATCTATTTAAAAATGTTTTAAACCATTGCATAATTCAAGTGTACATTTCTTAAGCAGTTTTTGCCGCACAAAATTTATAATAAAATTCTTACAAACCGCGCTATAAAAAAACACATTATCCACCCTCTTTCCCGGCGCTTTCTCGTGTCATTTTCATCTCGTATATCGTAATGGCGGGCGTTTTGGTTGACGGCCGCAAAAGCGCTCCTCTCCATGATTACACATCGCATAAGTTTGTGTTAAGTAAGTTGCCTCGAGTGTAATCTAATTTTTTTACCGGTCTTGAAAACTCATTCAAGAAATAATAATTGACTCTTAAATACCTACCAGAATTTCATTACGGCCCGACATTAGAGCTTTTATATTTTTACAAAAATACTGACACACATACTGATGATAACAATGACTATCAAACAACAAACAACTTAGCGTCTATAATGGCTGAATTTTTCAGAGGCGTCTTTTAAAGATGTACAATTGTAGTGCTGGAATAGTTTTGGTGAGTAACGCCATCTTCCGGTTGAGGCTCTAAGCTTTTTAACTTCTTAAACCGCCCTCGTATGTCTATATGATTTGCCTGAAACAACTTTTTGCTTGTTTTATATCGTATTTACTAAATCTAATTTAATTGAGGGATACGGCCGAAGGACACAAAATTGGCATTCTTATTATGGCATAAATGAGACGCTCTCGGCCTTATCAAACATCGAAACATATGAAATTCATCCCTCTTTATGAAATATCATCTCTTCAAAAAATCACTCTCTCGCGCAAAAACGTTTACGCCGCGCGTTTTGTTCATTGCGCTTACGATTGAATCATTATAAATTATCAACGTAAACAACAATAACATCTTTGTACTTTATTTTTTATATGTTCCTGGATACTCCTATTTTCGTATGTATAATTGTATATTTCTTTTTTGCTTTATTTGTGCATTTTATTGATTATTTCATATTTATAACATATTATCTACCTCTGTATGCCTTTGTCTTAGAATAGTCAATGATCCGTAAAATATAAAATAAAATAATAACAGTAAGTGTGCCCTAATTAAGATATTTCTCTGGAAATATGCGTGGATATAAAAATGGCAGAAAAGAGGAAATTCAATAGATGCGGTGGTCGACCTTTAAGACCATTCTGCATTTTATTGATTATTTCATATTTATAACATATTACCTCTGTACGCCTTTGTCTTAGAATTGTCAATGATTCATAAAATATAAAATAAAATAATAACAGTGACCTAATTAAAATAATTTTCTGGAAATATGCGTGGATGTAAAAATGGCAGAAAAGAGGAAATTCAATAGATGTGGTGGTTGACCTTTAAAGGGATTGAATGAATAAATTCTACACACCTGCTTAGAACCGACATCAAGTTCACTAGCTTTAAAAATGTACAACCCTCATAAGTCGCAGTCTTTTGTGTTCATTCGTAGGATGTTTATTACCCCTTTAAACTGCAGTGGAGGATTTACGGGAAAGGTTGGCATATTTATTATCGCACACCGAGATGTATTTTTTAAATATTTGACGTATTAGTGTTTTCAGTTTAATTTATAAAAATAAAGTACAACGTTTCTCGCGGTTCAACACTTTTGTACAACAATGGGGAAAAAATCATTTTACATTTCTTTTAAGTCTCGAGAATATGAAAACAAATTACCGGCGGTAGACATGTTCGACAGTAGTAACCTCAAGCTCATTATAGACGATGCCACAGTCAGCGAAAAACTATTAAGCATTTTTACGACTCATTGTCCAGAATCGTTTATTGTTCGCCCTTGCAGTTTTTCGGTCAACCGACGGCTGCCGCAGACCTGTTAATGGCCTCTGACTTGCACATTTCCGATATTACTAAAACAATAAAATTGCAGAAAAAATTAAACTACAAGAAAGCGCAACACAAATTCTACTTTTTATGTATTTATAATTATGCTTTTTTGCTATATTTATTTTATCATTTAATAATATGCTCTTTGAGGATTTAAGAAAATATATAGTTAGGTAAGGGTGGTCCTTCGTATCATCGGTTACTAAAATTTTCACGAATAACCTTTAGTTTCCGAAGATTAAATTGATAATATCCATCTGTCCTCTTATCCCAATTCCGGAACACAAAAGGCTTCGAGTGGCTTTTACAAGTCGCCCACTCGGAGATCAAGTGGCCACTAGTCCCGGCCTCCCCTCGCTCCGTTCCCTCCCCGTTCGATAGATTCCTCTCCGAGGACAAGTCGAGTGGACGGCCCACAAATCCGACATCTTGTCGGGTTCACACCCTTTTCCGAACGCGGTCATTTCACTTTTACGGGGCTGTCTTTATTAGAATCGGGCGCGGACGGTCCAGTCCACGGTCTAGACCTCGGACCTTCGTATTCCAATCAAACGCGGCCGAGTTTTGCGACAGCGGTAATTCGGTTGTAATAAATCTCTTTCTTTGTAGCCGTCCTAAGTTACGCGTTTGAAAACTATTAAACCTAATTATAATTTAAGGTTATATTATAAAATGGTGCCACAAAGTGAAGTTGCCGGATTTGAAGAAGTGAATTATGATAATTTTATGAGTTGCCATTATTTATATTTTTTTTCAAAAATAAACTTATCCGCAACCTTGCACACTTATCCCACGTTGCGTTAAGTAGCTGCGTACCTTAAGACTGACTGGAATAAGGAAGGCTCGGTATCAACTAATTTACTTAATAAGTATATTTTCTGAGTGGTCAATGATGTACGAGTATTTAAAACATTAGTTGTTTTTAAATATTTAATTATTATACAAATCTACATGTTATTTCATTAATTTTTACAGGAAGACTGGGTAAAAGTAAAGCTTAATTAAAATTTAAGAACCTTTATTTGACTTAACTTCAATTTTTGTCTGACGATTCAATCCCATTCTTCGTAATGTCTCGTCTCAGCGTCGTCGGGAGCAATCTCACGCCGGTTGAAGTTTTCCATTGTGTAATCTCCCCCTTTCCTTTTTTTCTCACCGCCCTAGGTCCAGAATACTTGCCGCCGTGCCGAGCGCCTCCGCCCCGAGAGCGATAAAATTGGATTTAGCCGGCCCCACTTTCGCATTACTTACTCTCCTTCAACTTTGATTACCATACGAAAGGGGAGGACTCGCGAGGCTGGCCGCCGTTTCTTCGTTCTTTCATTTTGTTTTATAATTCTCGGGCCCCTTAACGTACTTTTAAAAAAGATTTTCTCGATGACTTTCGACCGCGCTTTTCAACAATCGATACGAGATGGTTGTCCTTGTAAACAAACATCCTGCCATTTGCGTTACTTTTACTTCCGCTTTTCCAGTCGGTTGCTTATATCCTCGCGATTTTCCTCCACCTTTCTCTGTAGGCTGTACTACAAAATTATAATATTTGGATAATTTGTATAGCGCCGTTTTCACCAATATTCATTTATACAGAAAATTATCTTACAAAACAAACTTATTTACTATTACTTATTCACTAGGTGGCATGCAAGAAATAGAATTAAAGTTTAATACTATAATAGTCGGGAGTGCCTGAAAGAAATAGGTGTTTTCGCGGAGAGCACACTAGGAGTGGAAAACATTAGCTAGTGTTGTTGCGGTCATATTCTATAGGATTGTCTAAATAAATGCCTCTTTAGTTGTTTTTTGAACTGCGGTAAGCTGTCTGTTTGTCTCAGTTTATTAGGTAGTTTGTTCCATAAATTTGGTCCGGCCACCGCGAAACCACGATCACCGAATATCATTTTCTCCTTTATCGATGTGCTCGAATAATTGGAGAATGCATCTCGATCAATTATGGACAGTCTGTCTCAGTCTTAAATTGCAATAAGCTCGAGGCATTGTTACCCAGGGATTCTAAGCACGCGTCACTAGCACCATATTTCAAATGCGTCAAGTTTACTCCTCGCACTTGCTGTAATGTCCATGATAACACTCAGTAGAAACATATGGAAAAAAACAAGACTTAACTAGACTTCATTTTTGTGGGTAAGGAATTTAATACATTTTCCAGTTCATTGTATCTAGTTTTGACATTGCACTCTTTGCTGTTACAATTTTTTACACCGCCTTGGGACTGTGAAAAACCTGACCTAACCGTGTATAAGGTGGTTGAGCCTTGGCTCACCGAACCGAAGCTACCAACTAAATTTTTTTTTTTTTAAATCTAACCGAAATTAATAAACCATCTAATATAAGTTCTAATTCAGATACGCAACCTAAAATACTCTTACTGATCTCGATCGTACTGTTCCGAAATACACATTATAAAATAGATAATAACCTATAAGTATCTCTACGTAGATAAAAGGTTAGAATTATCCGTTTTGAATGAACTGAAAGGATTATTTTGTAAGAACGCGATGCGGTCGTAATGTTTCTTATCGATGTTTAATTAATATCAAAATCCTATTAAGTTACCGCAAGTTTCATTCTAAATGCAAATACTACCTAATGGCTTTTATCCTAGTTTACCAGGATATCTCTCTATACTAGATTATCTATTAAATGGCTCATGATGTCGTTTTTTTCCTAATTTATAAATAAATAAATCACTATACTCTCACTCAATTACTATAGAAACGTCTAAGTTATTGGCTCGTGATATCGTCTTTAGTCTATAACTCCCCCTCTATTGTGACGCACGTGGCAACCCTAATATTTCAGAAAACGTGTTGGAAATTCTATATTTACACATACAAAGATAATAATATACTTATAATTTTAATTCGGACTTGACTACAATACGTATAAAATTTATTGTTTAGAGTTTACATTTACTGGAATAACTAACCATAACAGAACCGTAAAATATCTGAAAGAAAAGGCACATTTACATATCATTTTGTTTTTAAATTTGCTTACTTTTGTTGGCTGCTTCTATATACAATTTATAGTTTGGAGAAAAACACATAATCAGATTGTTTCAGTGATTCGCCTCTGGATTGGTTATCTTGGTAGAAACTGTATTTATCTGCAAACCGAGAGTCTAATAATTTGAAAATAGGTCTACTTCCGAGTATGTGGTGTCTGTCGCTAACAGAACTTCACTTTTCTCGTTAGGAATTTATTTAACAAGTTTTTAAAAATGAATCTATGGAAAGGAGGATTGATGTCCGTGGGTAATGACATATCCTCGGTTTCCGCGCTAAAGGGGCCCCATCGTCCCGCCCCTAAAATGCCATGAAAAACTTCCTTCTATACATTTTCTCTGGCGTTTCCTTTACCTTGATAAACAACCCGAAGCTAAATCTTGATATAGCCACGTAGTATGTTCCATTGCCTCGACAAATCGTCAGCATTCCGAGGAAAATGTAAATCCAAGGTATACCAAAACTTTAGGGATCACTTGCGTCTAAAGATTAAGTTGGAAGATATTAATAGTGGCATCTAATTCTTTTTAGGGGTCCTTGCGTCTAGAAGAATGTTGGTTATTAGTTTAAAGCTGATTATTGCAATTTATCCTCTGTGGAGTATAAAGATAATTTCTTGGTAAATGAAAATGTGAATTCCTCCTCGTAGAATGAAGACAAGTATGTTTAACCAATGGAACATTCCACGTGAACAGAATATATTAACCATGTGTCAATACATTCATAGATATCCAAAGCGTAGTGAATAAATCTACCTCACCAACTTCCTATGACCATGTGACTATATTTATACAATAATTAAACGAGTTATCTGAGCAAAATAATTCGTGTAGATAACGGGAATACTTTATTTCAAATATCGTTGAAGCATTTTTTAACGTCCGAACGAAATCGCAATATTCAGGGGTGTATCCTGAATCGGTTGCGCATAATTAATAACCCGATTCACTTTCTCTCCCTCCCGTTCATATAAGTCAGAATCAAATATTTCGAAATCACAGCGCTCTCACCCAGAAGTTTCTTCCTTCAATCAAGTACAGGTGTAATTTCGCCCCATTGAGGAATGACCCATCTGTACTTCTTGAAATTCCCTAGTTAGAACTAGTTCTTTATATATAGGGAATATGCACGTAATTATGGATTTTTGTCCTCATGATTGAACGTCTCCTTGGCAAAAAGCGGGGCAAACCCAAAACAATCAACCCACTTCATTCGCTCCCTCTCTTGCGTTCAAATGATTTGAATTACGTCTAATGGGATTAAAATAGATTGGTTCTTGTCTTTTTCCACTCCATAGTCATATTATTTCAATCCTAACTGCATTATTTATAATGAATCTAAAATATCGTCATAATTTTGTTACTCGTAATCAATATATATGGATTATTCTATCGGCCTTCACGCACTTTTGATGCTGAAGGCATCACTACGATAACTCTTGGTTGTTCTAGTATAACTGATCCATCAGAAATCACGCCGAACTAATTCCGGGGGTCAACAACACAGACTTCGGACCAAACGTCATACCTAATGAGTTATTTCGGGCAGTCTCCTTTTTAGGTATATAAAGCCTTACTTATAAACCCATTGTCGGACGTATATCATGGTCTTTATACTCCATGCTTGCTACCACCAAAACTGAACGATGCCATCGCAAGACGAGTCTTGTTATTTCAATCCTAACTGCATTATTTATAATGAATCTAAAATATATTGGTTCCCGTTTTTTTTTGATTTAACCACAACAACTTGAAATAATAGTTTATAATCTAATTTGTCTATACAGAATCTAAAATATGATTTGTAACAACGAAAAGGTTATAAAAGTCCATCGGAATGTATAACATGAAAGGTACTCACTGTATGTGAAAGGTGAAATCCCGAAGCACTGTTTTTTTTTCTTCCTTCCTTCCCTGGTTTCACCGTGTATGTGGAAGGTGAAACCCGAAGCACTGTTTTTTTTTCTTCCTTCCTTCCCTGGTTTCACCGCTGTCTCGTTCCGAAGGCACGTTATTTTATTTTTGAATTTATTCTCTAATATTATTTAGTCAGGGACTATACTGTATCCACTGAGGTTTTTCAAAACCCAAGCGTCATCTACAGCATAACTTCCTACGTGAAAATCAGTCAAACACTCTCTCGTTTTTTCACTCTGTCGGCTTATTTATAAACTTTCATTCCCGACTCTACACCTATACTCTTACAAAGTCCGAAAGAGCCGATTGGTCGGTTCAAAAAAATGCTTTTAAATTGGACCTATCACGAGCCTACACATAAATGTTCGTTCCGCCAGGGGCGCAGTCAACTTATCTATAATACGCCATCATTAGTATTTATTTATTTTTGAACCAATTTCGTTTCTCCAGTGGAGCAGTCGCAACTCTCTCGCATACAAGCGATAAATTAATCTTAAATAGTTCTTTTGAGATATTCGATATAATTATTATTTTCTTTCTCATTTCTTTGTAGTAGGGTGGCAGGTTAAATCCATCACAGGACATCAAAATAAAAATAATAATTATGACGTAACTATTGCGTATATAAAATTTGTTTGATTATCACTATTTACGGTATACATTGGTTCATAATTTTCTTTGACGAATTATTTTTAATTTTTTCAAAATTGCAGAGTTATGCGCTGTCCCACAGAGGTCTTTTTCGGTGACGCGCGCCTCTGGTGGAGATAATCATGTCACCAGGGCTTGGCATTTTCTTGTTAAATTCCGCAACGTCTATGATGTGTAGCGTATTGAAAAATTGATTTTGTTGCGCAAATGAGAGCAATTTGAAAATAATTTTAAAAGAATTTAAATATCAAGCAAACGGCACATTTCATTAAAAAATCGTAGAATATCTTATTAGTTAGATGTAGGCAACACACTCGAACAAAATCGGCCTAAAAGGTTTTTAAATATCAACTCCACCAATCTGATAAATGGAGAAAATGTAATTCGTTTAAAAATTCACCTACCACGCTAGCTTCAAATTTGTGTATTTCGGCCAATTTTCGGAACTTTTGACTTATATTATTCTTAAAGCTTCAAGTAATAAACCATTTTTTAAATGTCAAAGCGGTGTAACCCCTTAACGCGACACAGTCATATTTCTGGCAAAACAATGGACCGTCGGTGGCTGCTCCGCTCGCTCCCGGCGCGTCACAACAAGGTTATCACGCGCGCCGCGTGGAGTGTGTAAATGTCAGGCTTGTGCCGACTAATAATACGTTTCTTTTGTTGCCGTAGCATTCCGACAAATAGCCAGTGCGGGGCGCGCGTGCCTCCGCCTCGCCGGCCGTAAATCTCCCGTATGAAAATTGGCAAGAGCCCCGGGATCTCCCTCGCCGGGTTTCTTCCTCCTCGGTCTTGTTTGGTTATAAAGAGGTCTGTTATTTTATTACGGGAGTACAATTTATTTTTCTTCCCATTTGAGACGGCTTTTTTCGGAGTCGATTACTTTCCATAATCGTGTAACGCGTAACAATATTGTACTCATTTACAAAAAGCGAATGATATTTATTACGTGCGTATTTCACTTTCGAAACTTAACCTTTTATTTTATTCGTGTATTTCGTCACAATGAAATAACCTTGTAGCCCGCGCTTTTCTTATTTTTCTTTTATTGAAAAGTCAAACATTAATACAAATTAATAATTCTAAGAGAAAAGTGACAATGTGATTTATTTTTAGACAATTATTCGATACAGTCCTCAGATGTCCAGCGGGCATGACACCTGCCTCTCATACCGGAGGTTTTATGTTCGATTCCTGGTGAGGTCACATTACGTCTGTGTGATTTTCTCGAGCCTGGGTGTTTTTGAAATGCATTTCGCTATAGTAATTGGGCCTCACGGCCTGTTGCAGCGTTAAAAAATAATAAATAAAATAAAATGTTTTTGAAGTTGCGTGCGAATTTATGTAAAATTTTATGAGTCATAATAATATTTTTGAGATTTTATTGTTTAAAGCGCAAAGTATAAAATTGTACACAGTTGAACTAAATGTGTATTGAGGGTACGAAGACACAGCGGAATTATGTTCGCCCTCGCGTATATTTGGGACACTTAATGCATACATTATAATGCAGTTAAAGTATTTATTCTTGCGTAATTAAACCCCCAGTAAACAAGACGTATTTTTACAATAGACATTTTTATAATAAAAACGTATTTTTGTAATAAAACACGAATTATTTTCTAAGACAAAATTTACAAGCTCGTCGGTAGTAAATTTTTTAAATAATTCAAAAATATTGGAACCAGCCGTAGAAACAAACCGTATAACTACCAAGACATTTCCGTTAGTTTATGTCTACATTTTTGGTAGGCAGTAATTTTAAGCAATATTATAAAATATCGACACAATAAATAAAGTGTGCGTGTACATTCAATTACAGAAAATCCTTTCAGTTTTTTTACATTTCTTATCCAGTCGTGTTGAAATTCTTACTTACCTTTGTCATTTGTGTCAGGGAAGCATTCCGCTTTTGACATTACCAACAATATTCTCGAGCGCTCCCCCATAAGCACTGCCCCAGGCGCGACTTCCGACTCGAGAGCATTTCCGCTAGTTTTCCGCCGACGGCGATATCTCAACTACAGACTGGGGACCGCCGCTCCGCGCCGCGCCGGGGCGAACCTTCAGACGATAGCCGTATGTCTATAATGTTCCTTACCCTACATATGTACTTTCTCAAATGCCATTGTTTGTTTGAGAAGTGCTTACTTATCGTCATTCGCCCGGTTCTTTCTGTGCGAGATTTGCATTTTTGCAGTGAATTTATTGAACCTTGACGTACAATTTTTTTATTTTGCAGTTTTTAATTTTTATTGATTATGGACTTCTGAATGGGGAAAATTCTTTCTCTTTCATCTGTGTTGACGATAAACACAACAAAGCTGATTTATTTTAACTTTTTGTAGACTGACGTTATTTATTGTAAAAAACTCCATTTTTAACTTTTATAAATTAAAAAATCAACACACGATTTTGAGAGGTCAATATTTTTAGTATCCAAACCAGGAAGATCCTTTCCGTAAGTTATGCCATAAACATAGAGCATTTTAGTGAGTTTATATACAAAAATTATTTGGTGAAATTATACATGAATAGTACAACCAATACAGTTAATGGTTTTACAATTATACCTACCATCTGAATAGGTAATTAAATGTTAACTCTAAAATAACAAGGAAAATTTAATAAATACAAACAATATATGATAGATATTAGACTTTCCCAATAATGATAATTTGGGAAATAGCAAAGATAATGAAATAAGTGCAGGTGACATTTATTTTTGAGTAAAAACAACATAGAAACAAATGTGATTGCTAAATGGACCAAGTAGTATAATGTACTTTTTTATGTATACCCAGAACCAGGGTTCGAAAAAATCCGATTTTTATGTTAAAAATCAAACAATCGGATTTTTTGATTTTGTAGGATGACATCCTATAAATTATATCCAACGCCTTACGTTTGTTCATCTTTTGTTTTTAATATTATTTTTATCTGTGGTCGTAGTAAAAATCGTTATAGTTAATACTCATGTTTGATTATATATAATATCTAGTTTTTAATTTAATCCTAATAGAAATGTTCTTCATTTAGGACGTAATGTTTTAAACTAAAGTAATCTGCAGTTTTTGTTTAGACATTGCACTATCTACCAGTTTGCATGGCGAGTTAAACGTCACCCACGAGCTATAACTAATTTATTACGAAATATTAAAATATATTGAACGCTGACTACTGGCGACCTCAATAAATAACCCATACGCTGAAATTAACAATCAAATAACGGTTACGTTGTTTTTCATCCCTCTCCAAAGATAGCGTTTTTCTTACGCATCGCAAGTTATCCGTAAGCCCAACACGAATCATATGAAGCAGGTCTCAAGCGGCCCGCCCCGGCCGTGTTTATTCCGCAGCTAAACGTCCTTTGTCTACAAGTAACACCATCAGATATACCGTACGTTTCGCCCCGGGCTGCGGGCCCGACGTGAATTATTAAGTTTCCTTTTATTTTGCAAATTTATTGCGTGTTGAACAAGCCATAAATCTTCAAGTTTTTGGCTTTAGAAGTACCCAACTTGTATATACACGCCTCTCTGCGCAGCGCTGTCGAGATGGTATTCGTTCCATGTGAAATATTTTACAAAATACCGCATTCTTAATGTCTCGTAAGAAATCGCTAGTTCGCCCGAAGTTTTCAATGGTGTCGTTACTCAGGCGCATGTTTAGAATATTACTTTTATATGAACAGAATTTCATGTTTATTTATTGCTCGCGGGTTAACACACAGTTTATTTTCACTTGGCTCTGTGTACCTAATGGTTACTCGGTCGATTTCTGAAATAAGCGTATTGTGTTCTTATGTTCTAACTAAATGTCATTGCAGTATAATAATTTTATATATTTTTCTTCCATTTCTTCTGTCTTATCAGAACTCAACTTCGAGTTTTAGCACCTCCAGACGTGTAATTCTGGTCTATAGAGCTGATATAAGTCAAGAGCTTAGAAGTTGTAGTCTCAATCAAGATACATGTATTGTAGATGTCTCACAGAGATGAAGCCATTTTTATATGGGGAAATAGGCATAAAAGTCTTCGGGTGTTACGGCCTGTCATTGGCTGTCTTACGCGATCACTTTATACAATTTATCGTTCACCGATTCCACCCAAGATAGATTACCATATCTATCAGTATTTGAAAGTTTCATCGGTGTAATCGATGAATGTTACATATCACTTAAGCCAGCCAATGACAGGCCGTGAGCCCTGTAAACGCCCAAGGACTTCCATACCTATATTCTCATTTAAAAATAGCTTCGTCTTATATCTTGGTTAGAAGTTGTCGTCTCCTTCTACGAATTATTATAAAAATCGCTTCTTGCTAAGAGATCTTGCGATGTGATTGTCTTACATTTCTCCGAATGATTTACGCGAGGGCTTTTCCAATAAATAAAGTGCGACAGAAATGCGTACTCAACCGAGAACAATTCGTCCCTCCCTGTATGATATTCACATGGTCGTATAACCCGTAAATTGTCAGACTGTTTCCTTCGTTTGGCATTCAATTTTTCGCGCGGGGTCCCCCAGGTGTCCCGGCCGGAGGTGCCTCCCGTGATGATGTTATTCCGCCTGTTTCCTCGCTTCCCTCCGCCCCTGTTATTCCTCGCTCGCCCTCCGTCTCCGGCGCCCACTTCCCGACCGTAAATTCCCGTACAAAGCGTCGCTTTGGCCTATCTGTTTCTCCAGCATTTTTTCCCTTCGTTTACCTTGTTTTATTCTCCTCCATCGAGGAATTCTAACGTTATTTATTCATGATTTTTCCTCGCTTATGAAATCGTAGGCGTTTGAAATTTTTCGCGTTCGGATTGCTCGGTGTGTTTATGCCGGTGGAAATTTTCAATCTCGCTGAATATTTAGCGGCGTAGATATATCTACCATTATTTATTCCCTATTGAAAAACCTATTTTAGCGTCTGAGCTCTTTGAGTGTGTGTGTTTAGATGTAGATAATACATTAAGTAAATAATTTCATACATCTTGCTATATTAAGGGGGAATACCTACCTACAAACCGCGGAAAAAGGCAATTTTTGTGATTTTTTTTAAGAAAACCTATTTGAATTATGGTATTGGTATTATTTCTAAATAAAAGTACATGCTTTTAAGAATATGTTAAATTTTTATTATTTAAAAAATATTCTACATTGGCGGAAAATTCTTGGATTTTGTCGACTGCCGAAAAAAAAAGGTCCTCCGCTATGACCACTCCCGTTTCATCTGTAATCTTCAGAATAAAATATAAAAATTGACATCAAAATTGACACTATAATTTAGTCTTCGACTTTTGAGTTTTTAAAAATATAGATTTTTGACAAAATGGCGGGCGTTTGAATTTAAAATAGCGTTTTTTAAGGAAATTTTCGGGTTTATTATGCCGATAAAAAAACTGTGTCACTTAAAAGAAAAACCTACGACAAAGAGTAGATCGGTTCAGTGGTTGCCGAGATAGTTTGGTAACCGATTTTCAAAACATGGTTTCGAGTTAAACGCGTTTGAAAATTGAGCAATGAATAAATCGCGAAATCTTTCAACTCATAAAATCATCGATTCCAGTTCCATAATATAAGTCCTCCACCTTGCTTAGAATTCCCATATCATCGAGCACTCTTCATAAACATAATAGAAACAGGTCTTACGTTTCTATTATGAAAGAGCCCTACTTGCAGCTAGCTGCGTATAGCGCGACACCGTGCGGCGCGGCGCGTAATGAACAACCTATAACTTTGTTATTTTTTTGAAATTTTGCTTGAAATTTTCACCAGACATTCTTAAGACCAAGCTTTAAGAAAATGCAAAAATTTAAAAATCGATTTTTTCGAAATGTCTAGGTAGGTATTCCCCCCTTAATATAATAGTGTCTTATTTTTACATCATATAAATCAGAGTGCTGATTTTTTCTGCGAGAATTCCCGGAGTATCTTGATCGAATTAAAATGATGATTTTTAAATCGAGATGCGTACATGGAATACGTGTCGCATCAATATTCTTACTATTTTCAAACTAAGCTGAACGCCTGTGCTTTGAAAATAGACTAACATGGTGATTTCCTACAACGAGGCTCGAACCACCGGTCACTAGATCACTAGACGAGCATCTTAATCACTAGACTAATAAGCTACTCTTAAATTTGTCCTAAGCCTAAAAAATCGCAAATTAAACGAGTACCTGCGTCCTCAATTTTATTGTATAGAAAATCGATAAGATTATATATCTGTCTCATTCCATTTCCAAACCGTATAATTTCATTTGTTCCTTTCTTTATTTAATTTCAAGGCTTCTGGATATTGAAAGTTTTTTTTATACACCGCTTGAATAGAACGAGCGTTTTCCGTCCATATTTATTTGCCGAACCGTGTAACCCGACGCACTTACATTACAAGGCTGGGTTGTTTTTGTTTCCCTAACAACGCGACTGATTTACACCGATGTTGATATATCGAATTACCAAATGATCGGCGCTCGGCCATTTATGCAAATGTTTGCGAAGTCTCGCTCGACGGGCGAACAGATATCGCTCGTAACGAGGCGAGCTGGTTCTGGCACATTTAGCCCCCTCTTTCACCCCATTCAATTTATATTCTTAGATTTTTGAGCCCTCGTTCTTTATATAACCTTATTACTCGTATCCCTCCGTACGGCCACAATCAAAGCGAGTTTATATTCGTTTACTCAATTTGCATGCGGTTTTTCTTCGTTTCGCCTTGAGGCGGCTAACTAGTCACGCGAACATTAGTGGAAAGAAATTTCGTTGTCTGTCTGTCCGTCTATGTGTCTGTCCGTAACTTTAACATCCGTAATTTCGGTCGAATTCACGGTTAAAAAACATATTAAACGGCCAAAGATGTGTCTTGCTGCCGCCTCTCCGCGGTCCGACAAAAATATACTATAAATATATACTAGAGCTTAGAAAGGACGCGAATCTTTTCATGTTAGCCCAGCACAATCGTCAGGGTTTAAAATAGTACCTTTAACTGCCGGCAGGCGAAATATTAAAAAAAAAAATGTTAAAAATTATAAAAGTCGTTATTACTATTAAGTACATGGGTATCGGCTATAAATAAGAAAATACTTATTCTATAGGAACCGGCATGCAAAAGTATCGTCATCTTTCATTGTTGACGGGTTACTGCTATTGTTATATATTTAATTAACCGAATTGTTTCATTTGTAGTGCCATCAACTTATATATCTTTCTTTTCATTCGTTCAACATGACCGACCAAACACATTTCACGTTATATAAAACACAAAAAAAATGTATCATGTGCAGATATGAAAATAAAAACAAATTTGTTTTTAATTCTAACTATTTTACATTCAACAACTTGTATTTTTGTGAAAACTACCGAAAGTTGCTGCTATACAATTTTAAGAGTTTAGTAGAATTTAGTTATTGTACTTTGGTCAAGATTTTAAGGGAAATGATGTTTGATCAGGAATATGAGCGATAGTCAAGAAAAAACCATAAATTTTTGCATTTCCACCAATCAAAAAGCAACCAGTTTTCGTAAAAATTTAAGCTTTTTACTTAACTAACTAACTAACCATCACGCCGTTTCCCGCAGGGGTAGGCAGAGAGGATTGAACGCCACACTCTTCTATTCTGGCACACCACTTTTGCTTCGGCCACATTCATACATCTTCTCATACAAGTTCTACGGTTGTTGCGGCTTTTAACAGGGCCATCCTCAAACACTTGTTGTATCTGATCATGCCAGGTCTTTCGCGGACGCCCTCTATTTCTGTTGCCTTACTAACACTAATGAAACGTAATACATATATGGTATTGAAAACTCTACTAGATCGTTAATGCCCTCATGAGGCGAAACGCGTCAAACTAAAAAATAAGTGTGTTTTTAATTTCGTTTGAAAAACTTACCACTGGAACAATAAATACTGAAATATTTTTTAAAAATCATTTTTAGAGTGAAATTTCAATCTGTCTTCTCAATATAGTTGGCTGTAAAGGTACATACAGATATCTGCGTACAAAATACGCATTGCAATCGCCTTGAAGTTCGCCTCGAGTTTCGCTCAGGCTCTCCTTCCTCGGGTGTGTGATGCGTGTAACAACAGCAGATATGTTAATTAAATTAGTGGGCGTCATAAATGGTAATGAGGCGAGGGCCTAAACGCTTCTGTTTTACATAACATGTTTATTGAGCACGTTATACATGCTAATGGTGTTATGTGAATCGTGATGATCATCAGTATTACCGTGGCTTAATCGATGGTGTTGTTCAGAATATTTTGAGTTTGTTCAAATCTTTCAGAACAGTGCTGGATTTATGTCACAGAGACATTATTAATCAATTAGTGTATATTATAGATATCTCACAGAGACGAAACTGTATTAATTATGGGAAAGTAGAATTGAACTGAATTGTAAATACTGGTAAAAAAAAAAAAGGAATTTAACAAAAATTGGAAATAATATTTCCTGGCGTATCCTAGTGTAATGCAAGTATTCGGATGAATTTCATTACACACAATAAAGTATATTGCTCCCAAAATTCCGTAAAAAAATCAATGTAGATTTTCTCATTAGCGACATCTGTGGGGATTTAGGGGAATGAAAATGGCTTTGTACAGGCCGCATGGAAAAGGCGCTTACAACTCATATATGAAAGATTTTCACGCAATTTGAACATATATACAACTTCCAAAAAATGAATAAGCATGGTATATTCTATCATGGGTGGAAATGGCGAATGTTACAATTGTGTAAAGTGATCACTTAAGCCAACCATAAAAAGACAGGTCATAAGTCCTGTTACACCCAAATGACTTCTATACCTACTTTCCCATAATTAATACAGTTTCGTCTCTGTGAGATATCTATAATATACACTAATTGATGGTGTTGTTGTTTAGAATACATTTACAACACACACCAACGATATCTAATGCTTTACATTTTCACTGTTTCATTCTACATAATTCTAAACAAGGTGGGCGCGCAATATGTGCTTACCTCATTACCGGATAACGCATTACCTGGGTGCTAGTATATATGCGTGATTGAATAAGTGAGCTGGATCTTGTAAAATAGTAACATGTAAACGTAAAGAAACAGTTTTCTTTTATTTATACTAAACTTTGTTCTACACACACGCAATCTTTGAGTTAATTATTACTACTTTAGTTTCGAGAGGAGCAGTCCCTCTCATCATCGGGTATAGTTTATAACTAACTTAAATGGTAGCTTGTTGGTGCAGTGGCCACGACGCTCGCCTAATTTTCTGGTGGTCGGTGGCTCGAGCTCCATTCCGGAACACCAGCAAGGTAGTCCTATTTTCATAGCACATTTTCGTTTATTTATTTCAGGTTATTCAGGTTCAGCTTAGCATATTTTGAAAATAGTAAGAATATTGATGCGACACGCATTCCGTGTTCCCATCTCTATTTAAAAAAATTATTCCGCTCCGGTTGAGCAGGAAGCCGCGTGGTGGGGAGGATTATTTGGTCAATAACGGAAACAGTCGAGGATCGGAGAAGTGTTCCGAAATGTGGTTTTTATTATTGATGGTTCTTTTCAGATATTTTTAGGATTTCGAATTGTTCATCATCCATATTTCATGAAGAACCGAGTGGGATAGTTTTAAAGTGTGTGTTCCGAGTTGTTTTTTTTATGCAATCGCTTGTTCTTTTATCCCTGTTCAAATCATTTATTCAATGATAGAAATTATAGAATATTTGTAATAAAGGGCGACTAATTTACTAAGGCATTTCATGTTCAAAGAGTATTTGGTTTGACCTTTTCATAATTGTTTCAAAATTTACATATTCGCAGTAATTTTTTTAAACAAGTTGAACGTTGGAATGAGACGTTAAAACAGAATTTCTACAAAGAAATTTACCTATGTTCATGTATATATCTATACATTTTGGTCATCCGAGGAATTGACTGAGGGGTTAGGATAGATAAAAGGCTGTAGATGGAGATTTTCTTTAAACGATGTCACTTAGCCATCGCAAAATACCTCAACAATTTTAAATTTATTTATTTTAATTTGTAACTCAATTTGTACTGTAGTAGTAAAATCGTGCACATCTGTTCTCTCCTGAAATAAAATAAATCATGTTATGGTACAGACATGTACTTAATATTAATAATTCAATGTAGAAAATAACACAGGTAAAATCTACTACCTTTACTGGCTTTGATAACACAGATGCCGTTGCAGCTTCCATCTTCGCGCACCCCTGCGTGGCGAAGTGCATTTCGGTGAGAACAAAGGCTCGTCGCCCACCGCCCAGTAATCACATTAGTCCTGCACCTGCCTCTCTGTCTCATGAACCCTGCAGTTCACTGTGATTGTGACTACCGACTCTGTCCGACGTCCGGCCTAGGCGTGTAATTCGCTAGATTGTTCATTGGCCATGTCAACCGATCGGGATAACGAGGGAGTTATAATATTGTCATGGGTTCGCGTCAGTGATAAGACAAAGGAATCACTTAAAATTGATGAATTATAATTATATTATCAATCACGGAAGTCACATTACACAACTGAAAAAATACGAAATTAAATTACCCGTCACCAATTATTTGGTTACAAGCAATAGGACGAAAATAAACTGAAAAAAATATTCGCAATCGGTACATAAATATCCAGAAATAAAAATAAATTATTACTTATATACTTATTATAAAAACCATAATATACTTTCTTACACCAACACGCATTTTAACATTACTATATACGCTGTCTTGCAATCTACCCCCCACCAATACAGAATTACTATATTTCAACATGACTATTTCCTATCTAAGTATCTGTAATAAAATGTAAACCTTAAATGTATACCTATCCTATAAGTAGCTATTGTTTATATATATTTATATATATATATATATAAAGTATATATATAAAGGAATTTTTAATAAAATGTAAATGTATAGAAACGCTTCTGCTGCTGCGTAGGAGAGTAGCTTTAATTCAAAATTAAGCGTTCTTAAAAGAAAATCTAAACGTAAACGAGGTTATTGTAAAGTAAATAAAATAAATATAAAATGTTTTTATATTATATATCGTTTGTATTACCATGATTCTATTTTAAAACTAATGACCTTCACGTACCTACTTGAGATTACAAGCATATCATTTTTTATATTTATATTATTTAATAACACATGTATAAAACTTACGAACAACTGACAATTAGTATTCAACTAACACATAATTTGAATAATTCCAAATTAAAACAACGAAGTCGAGTGACTGCTCACGATCAGCACAAGTGTAGGTTAAATTTCTTTCTTAAGTTATTTACATTTATACTGCAAGTCTGACACGTGAAAGTCTAGCCGTGCAGCATTCATTACCACACACACTATAAACACTTCGCATCGCACTATTCAAATTCCTGTTAGGTCGTTTTCTCTTAAAGTACTCAGAATATTACAAGAAAAACAGCATTCGATTTTCCTAATGACAGGTTTTTACCATATTCAAAATCAAAGAATTCCAATTAGTTATGAAAATATCTTTATTACATCTATGGTTTAGTTAGATTAGTTTAGTCAGCCAAAATAGAAAGAAAATAACATTTCGCATAATTAATTTTCGACGTTTTTGTTGGTTCAGTGGTCAGACTCTCACATCATGGTCCCAGCGGACCTCCAAAATAGTCAGAAATATTTTATACACAAAAATTTGATACGACACATAACGTGGCGTCTTTAATAACACAAGAGCAGTGCATCCCAGACAACTTGATTGGTAGGTGCTAGTCTCTTAGACTTCTACTTCAGCTGCAGAAAAGATTGTAGAACCGATAGGCACGATCAGACAGTCTTTAATGAATTTTGTTATATAAATTATTATAAAGTAGGTATGTTATCTATTATTTATTTAATTACTTAGTCTGAAAATAGTGAAGAATATTGATGTAACAATTAAAATTTGAAATATATTTTTTATATGTATTATACGTTATATTCAAGGTTTTTATGGATAAAACATTTCTCAAAAGAATTATTTTTAGGGGAAACACTATTAATTGAATCCTACCCTAAACTGATGAGTAAACTCATTCGTTCGAAACAAGAAACAAAATGAAAGTGAGTCAACATCTTAGTTGATAATGATCGTCAAATGGATGGAAAACATAAATTTGTTATCTCTACTTGAATTATTATATTTTATTACAACATTGTTTGTTTACTATTGACTACTTGACGTCGCAATTAACTGTATCTGATTGTAACGAAGGGTGGCTCATAATTTATTTATTTGTTTAATAACCGGCTTTGAGCACTCGAAATTACCCAGCTAAGTGGTTTTCCGTTTATAACAGGGGATTTTGTTCCTTTATTTTTAGTGATGGTAATAATAAATATATTATTTTTGTGTTTACAATAAATCGTCACTGTTCGTGGACTCTTGAAATTAGCATCAAGTAGGCCCGAGTTAGATAACAGACGCCAACAGCATCCACTCTGTATTCGGAGCCATTAGTTGCAGTTAGCTCCTCTGACCGGCGACCACCACTCCGGACGACATCACCGGCGTTGATCCAATTATAGCGGGGATTATTTGCGAATTAGCGTGGCGCTACATTGTCGCTCGCTTGTTGTGTGCTCGGTGTTAGTGCGGTCGCCGGCGCTTCTCCGCCCCGAGCCCTGACAACTGCTGATCGGAGCGCAGTCTCCGGCCACTCTGCCGTGTAACGTCTGCTTGATCCGCTGTTCAAACATTAATAATATATGCACGTCGGACGGTTTCTGTACCATTGTATCCTCGTGATTTACGCGTGCACTAAATAATAATAATAATACAGTTTTTTTTATTATTTTTGTATTTTTGTATTAAATTGTATTTTTTACGCCTCAATAGGCCTTGAGACCCAACTAATGTGGCGAAACAGTTCACAAAAATAAAAAATTAATGAAAAAATCACATAGATGTAACGTGATCTCACCATGAGTCGAACCCGGATTCTCCAGTATGAGAAGTCAGCGTCATGCCCACTGGACTACTGGCCGATTAATTACCAAAATTTTTTGTGGAGTTGCAATTTTTACAGCGTAGTTCCTTAGAACATCGTCATATTTAAAAAAAATTAAATAAATCCATTAGAAAGATATACAGAAATATCGTGTTAATATCGTAATAAAAAAATTAATTACGTATATGGTCGAGTGGGCAGATTGCGTAATGAGGCAACGTGAACGATTTGAGATTCATTTTTTTCTAATAACATAACTCATCAATATCCAGACTGCTCATTTTATATGTAACTTTTTCGTACAAAAATGTATTATTATGCTAACAACATTGTTATCAGCATTTATTGTCATTAGAGATAATCATTTTTTTTTGCTATTAGACTAGCTAGCTGAAGTTCGCTGTGAAAAGATTAAATGTAGACGTTTTCGGGCATTTCTATCATCTTGCTCATAATATACGTGTAAAATAATACGTTTCAATACACGCGCGAAAAAAAAATGTCAATAATTGTTTTGACCAAAAAACTTTGCGAAGAAAAGTTGTGATTTATTTTTGCTACTTTATTTGTGAACTGTGAAAGTAAATTAAATTAACAATAAAAAGTTTTTTGATGAAAAAAAAATTTTTATTAAAAAATATCTTTAACGTAGCTATTGGAAAAAATATTTTGTAACAAAACAAAATAAGTCTGCATGGCACGTCAGACAGTCGATAAATAATATTAGGAAACTTTTGGCACACGCACGTAAAAAGTTTCACTACGCTGATATTGTATAGTTGTGTTGTGAATTAACATATCACAAAATTAGTATAATATCATTTGAAATATAATGAATAAGCGAAACACAAGCTGTTCCAGTATCAACGAAAATATGGTCACTGCAATGTTAAAAAAAGTGGATAGGTACATTTAGTGCTTACTATTTATTTTAGTGATTTTAGTATACTCAGTAAGATATTTTAGTTAGTTTAGACCAAGTGAATTGAACAAATATATATTTTAACCCTCAGAATAAACCCAAATAAACACAATATTCAAGATTTTGTGCCACCCCAAGCATCTCTTCCAAAATGACACCACCGCAAAAGGCACTATCATGAAAGTCACCGTCGATTATTATTTATGCCCCCTTTATTTAATGGGTCCACTAAATTGGTTTTCAGCCAAACAATATGGCAGTATGACATGTTTGTGACGAATTATGTTGGCATCTTAATTATGCATGTTTGACAGGTCGTATCTGCATCGAGGTTTTGCCTATTCACCCGGCACTACAATGGTTTACCACAAATTACATTAATTTGTCCAATTTGTTGACTACTTATCACGTTCACGAAATAAATCATCCGCTTCCTTCCGCGCGGGGTTCGCGTGTCTCGGTTTCATTTGGACGAGAATTTGGGCGGCAATTCATTTGATACGTGAAATTATTGTTGTCATATTCATGGCCCCTTGGTTGCAGCAAAACGTCGCGTTTACTTCTTTTTTTCAGTGACAGTTTTTAATTTTTACTAAACTAAACTTTGTACTACACACACCTTCTTTTGTTACTACTATAGTTGCGTTGAAGAGCAGTCCCTATCATCATTAAGTATAATTAACCAATCTACATAAAAAAATTAAATAGGATATGTCGTCAACGTATCCGGGTATGGGGGCGGTGCATGAATAAGGGAACGATTGATTGAAGTTATGCATGAATAGTGTTTTCGGTCGTTAATGGAAATACGGACAGTAATGGTGAAGTGTTAGGAAATATGTTTTGTAGGTGTTTTCTCTGATTTTTAAAATTACACCTAGTACTGAGAAGGATTTTTCTCTCGTTACTATAATAACAACAAAATAAAACTCAATGTGTACGTAGTATAAATTTAAGTTTACTGAAATTTAAAATAATCAAACACCACACGTAAAACGACTGTCGCATCAATTCAAATAGTATCAATGTCGTCTTACTACCATGGTATTTTTTATGCTGTGCATTTTGGGATGAAATTTAGAATGGAAATGGTAAATAAATAGTAAAAACGATGAAAACAATTGAACTGGTTAATTCAACAGTTTCCATGTCGTAGAAACCTTCGTTTAATCAGTTTAATTAACAATCCAAGGTTAGCATTTCTCTTTTATTTACGCTTTTCATCTTGGTGCTTCTTCGGATTAATTTTTTTCTTTACGATAATAAAAAGCAACGCCATTGCAAGAATTCGATGCACTTATTTATGAATGTATCTAGATTTTAATAATAAAGTGAATTTTAATTACCTTTTTTTATTCTTTATTTATTATACTTTACCCCAGATATTGAATTAAAATCAAAAGGCAATACGCCGCCAAGCACGAGCTTTATTTATAATTACTCTGTGCCAACTCTGCCGTCGCCGACGGTAGCGTGTTTGGTCCGTTTTGACTCGCTACATCGCTACATTTTTCATTGGAATCTTGACAGGTGTTTACATTGAGGTATTTATATAGCGTTTTCAAACGATAAGGCTTTCTACTTACCAGACCGTTATGATCCGTAGTCTAGCGATCCGACCTCTAATTTCTATTGATTGGATTATATGTTTTTTTTTTAATTTGCAATTTTGTTAAATAAAATTGACGGAATAAGACTACGTCGAATAATTTATTTATTTACCAGCCTCCCCGCATATATATTATATATACATTTATATCCAGAAATAACAAATAATAAGGTATATTTACCTATAACTTCTTGTTTTTTCGCTTTTAGGCTGGCGCCACACTGAGTGTATCACCTTCCGCCGCGTCTTTGAAGTCGCGGAACGCCGCTACATTTCTTTCCATACAATATGCGCCTACCGAATGCACTGAGCGGATCATCGGTCGATCCGCTGGCGGAACGCTCGCTTCGGCGTCTGTTTGGTTCTCCGCCCGCGGAACTTACGTCAACGTAAAATCGGCGACGTTGCGTCTCATATTTTAAATGCGACGCGCCACATTCGACGGATCGCCCGCACTGCGTACGCACGTGTGTTTGTTGCAGTCTGAATCCGCCGCGGTGTATTGTACGTGACTGCTAAATTCGGTTGCAGATTTAACGCGACGTCAAAGATGCGACGGAATATACGCTCAGTGTGGCGCCGGCCTTAATGCTATTTTTATTATTAAATACCTAGTATATTATCCATGAAATGGAATATTAATATTAAGAAAATTATTTTATTGTTGTGTCTATATTTATTTCTGTGATATTTACCCGTTTTATATTTTAATGGAAATATCAAAATCCATTAAAAATAGTTTTTTGGCTTTTTTGGAAATACTACATTAACTGTTTGATTTATTTACTTATTACAAAGCTTTACTATTTTTTATGATATACTGATGACGGAATCATCCATATATTATGTAAATTACTACAAACATGATTACATGCTCTTATCTACCTTGTTTTTGTTTAACATTTTACTTTACATATCCAACGTTCACTGCTTATGTTGCTGTGATCACATTATCATATTTCTTATAAATAAAACATAGATGATTTTAATAAATATTTTAAATAATCATGTGTAGTCGATCACAAATATAGATTTTCCCGAAATTATGGGCATGAAGACAGTAGTACAAGAGCCTCCACAAAACACAGCGTGTAAAGCAAGTTCATTACGAATCAAAGTGTTTTTGATGACGATAATGCCTAATTAATTCTCATTATCATTAGATTTTTTTTATTTTTCTTTATTATAATAAAGTAATTTAAATGAAGATATAACAATATTGTGAACAAAAAAGATATTAGTAGCAAGGAAAAACTTTGTATAAACTACTGTTAAATTTATAAATCCAGCAGTTTCAACTTAAGTTAAGTTATTAACTCAAGTAATTCAAAACTGATGAAAGTGGATTTTTTAAATTACCCATCCAATTGTGAGTTCAGTTGGTGCAGAAAATACTGCCTGCGCATATCATCATTTTAACTAAATTGACATTAGTATCCGCACGAATTTCGGCAAAATAAGCACAAATCGTTTAATCACTAGGTATATACTTTTTTATATCGAATGGATTTGTTTCTGTAAGGTCCACGACGCGACGAAAGAAAAAAATAGTTAAGATATGGCGGGAATTCCCGATCAAATCGCCGGTAGCCGGGCCGCGTCCGCCCGAGATCCCGATTAGCCGACCCTACTCAGGACTCTTGTTTGTTTTCTCCCAGTAATGTTGGGGCCCTTTTTACGCTCCGATGTGGAATCCTAGGTGGTGTTTTATTATTATGATTAAGTTTTTCGAAGATGTCGTACGACCAAAATTGCCATAAGGACTGCAAAATAACTTTGTGGTAACATTATTTATATAAATTGGAAGAAATACATAAAACCACCATCTATTGCATTATCAACATGTTTCGGAGCCAATGGAACCTTCTTCTAACTGTAATCGCAGTTTAATATAGCAGTTTTATATATAAAGTGCTCTTAATTAATATAATATGTATTTATACTTTAAAATTACATCGTGGAGATTTTGCAATCGATTATAAAAGAGTTATTTTTTTAGAACACAGATGTAAAATTTACAATATAACGTGCCCACAAAGATGTGTTGAAACAAGGTTACAGACATACCTGGTGTTGTTTATCTCTTGAACGTCAGATACGCTCTAGCCACTAAAGGGTCTTGCTGCAGCATGTAAGCATAACTTTAACAACTATTGTCCACTGTAAATCAAACGCAGTAATTTCGTTGTCTGTCCGTTGTCATGTCCATAATTTCGTTCACGGAAAATCACGAAAAAAACGAAATTAAATGGCCGGAGATGGGACTTGAACCCCGGCCCAGCAATACCGAACCGGCCGCTCAGCGCGTGCTATCGCCGCCTCTCCCTGGAGCGTCAAAAAGATACTATAAGTATATACTAAAGCTTAGCAAAGACGCGAACCAATGTACATAAACTTTTTCAAATCATTTTTAATTCTGATGGAATAGGGTTGGTATACTAAAATAGGAAACAAATTTTAGTACAGTGTATAGTTATACACAGAGCCAGCGGTGATGATGATCAAGGAAATACAGATGAAAGAAAGGTAACCATATTGCTGTAGTCATACATAACATTTACCTGCGACACGGTCTATATTCACATCATCTATTCACGCGCGCTTTCCCCCATATTTTATATATTAACATTGTGCTATATATAGCCGTATCGATTGGGGCGAAATAATTTGAATCCACTTTTTTACATCTAAAAATGAAAATTAATTTATTTCTCGCTTCCACTTGTCCACGTTACACACATAATTTCGTGGAAATATACTCACAAACACTCCGTCAGCTCCACTCCAAACTCCAAACAGCTTCCACAATTGACATGTAATTTATTTTCAGATTATAACACATGTTAAACCAGAATATTATGTGGTACATGTGAGAAATTATACAGGTACATGGCATGGTACGTAAATATGGTCTTTGTAAACTGATTTCTCTGTGTACGCCATATTAGCTAGATAATAAAAAAAAGTACATAAATTATAGAAGTCTCACAGAGACGAAGCTATTTTTATACGGGAAACATGTACGGAAGTCTTTATAGGGTGGCTCAGGGCTTTATGAGCTGGCTTAGTGATTAAAAGTGTGGATCTTCTTACGGTGGAATTGGTGAACGTTACATTATGAAAAGTGATCACTTAAGCCAGCTCATACAGGTCATAAGCCCAGGACCACCATATAAAGACTTTCATACGTATTTCCCATATAAAATAGCTTTGTATCTGTGAGACTTACATTTTATCTTAGTTAAAAATCATCCCCCTATGGACAAAATCCAATAATTGTGTTCTCAGAACATGCATATAAAAATATTTGTAAAAAGTTATGATTATTACAAAGATTGATTTAGTGCACGTCAATTTTAAAAATCTATTTAGTAATACATATAATAAATTGTATACGATAATTATGTATCCATTATCTATCATCATATCACTTTTCTCTTATTGTTTTTTCCTATTGCCTACACGGATTTTTCAAAGGGAAATAAATCTCTTTCATTTATTTATTTTGTTCATTGCCTAGTTATTTTGTTTAGGCGACAGTGGATTAGAAGCGAGGATAAGAAAATCAGATAAAAATAAACATGGCTTTTCGACACGTTGGATCTTATCCGATGACCACGACTTTGTTTTGACCAGCCTTTTGTTCTGGTCGTTACAAATTAACATGTACCGACAAACACAAAAAATGCTTGACATATTTTATGCAGTACGCGCGATTTATAATTTATTATCTATTTAATTTTTTATGAAATATTGTTGGGGAAATAGAGTTATAATCATGGGTGGTCATCAAATAGCACAGTAATGAGCTTGATGTGTTAAAATTCGGAAAAAATTATCCGAATTTTAAAATAGCCATAATTTTGTGATATTTGCAGTTCTAGTAAAAAGTGGTTATATTTTTGATAAGTAATGAGTAATAACAAATATTTTTTTACATTGGTGACTTTTTTGATGCTGAATATCATTTGCTAAATCTTCAATTTAAGGTTGGTATTTTGTGCACTTCAAGACCACGCAAGCCTTACTAACTTCACGTGTAAGTCGGTTTTTTATTATTGATCTTTATATTACATTATTCTAGAGTAGCTTGTTGGTCTTGTGGTTAGAACACTCGCCTCGTTATCTAAAGGTCGCGGGTTCGAACCTCATTCCAAACTAGCAAGTCAGTCCTATTTTCATAGAACAAGCATTTAGCTTAGTTTAAAAATAGTTAGAATATTGATGTGACATGTATTCCGTGTTTTCTCTATTTAAAAAAAATATTATTTAACGCTGAGAAGGTGTCACAATTTAATTAGAGAGTAAATTGGTATAATTGTGTCCCATCACAAAATTTAATGCTAAAAGTGTCCGATAATTAGTTCTAAGCACTCCAAATTTCCAGTTGATAGTAACACTTTTCTTCATTCTCCAAATGATTTCTTTCCAGATTTTCATGTTTCGTCCTCAAGTTGACAAACACTTGAACCTAGATGCTGTCTCGTATTTTTATGCAAATCATCAATTTGCATGCGTTGGAAACCATTTAATTCCAAGGTACTGTTGATTTCTATATGCGGATACTTAATTATTTTCTTATATAGGCTTGTAAATTAATTAAATCTTTACATGCATGGGCTCTTGATACGGCACTTTACACGCATGGGCTGCATTTCATTTGGCGGTGTTATGCTGGCCTTCACGAGGAAAATATTGCATTGTTTTAAAAATCTTCGGAGCGCGATGACTGGTCTTCAGCGATGACCTTCTGTAAACAATGCGTGTCATCCAAAACGTCGTGTCACCCCTGGCGCATGTGTCATACGTAGGTTAGCCATCGCTGAACTAGCAGAATCGTTTAAGGCAGTGTTGTACGTACGACGGGTATCTTCTTCTATATATTATAGTTACATATCTACTTATGTCAGAGTGGTTTAATACGCGACTTGGTTTCGAGCGGATGAAAAAAATTCGTAATTTAATAAGTAACAATTAATGATATAAGAACTCGACAACCTCAATTACAAAAATCATGTTGTTTTGTGGTTTTCTATAAGCCATGTGGTTTTTTTCTAAGACGATAATAGTTTTAATAAGCCAAAGCATCAGCCGGGGAGAGTTGGTCACACGTTTTTAACACCGGATCATATCTCAGTAAGATTATATCCGTAAATCCACAAGTTTTTCCATCCATAAAAGAAAAACCTTTAATACAGGATTCGATTTCAATTCGATTCAATCTCGTGAACACGTCACCGACGGAATTATTCAATCTTGTACGACGTTTTTCATCGGCCGTGACAAATATCGGGCTTTTTATTTACATCTCAATGCCCCCGAAGCATGCGGCAGACACGCCGGGCGACGCGCGCTCCCACGCCGAGTACCTCGCCGAGCCCCTCGCCGAGCCCCTCGCCGAGCCCCTCGCCGCTACATTGATTCCGGCGCTTCCCCCGTCCGGGAAGAATTCCTCCGACATAAGCCTCCTTTTGACTGGGACGTACAGCCCGTTACGACGTCGCCTGGCGTCAGTCCCCGCCGTTCACCTGATTGACAGGTTATGATGGATAGGTGTGTGCGGACGCGATCCACTTTCAGCGCCCCGTGTAAATATTTCAAAAAGGTATCGATATAAATACCTAAATCATCTCACCGCAATAAATGTCATCGCCTTGTGATTTTGTTGTATATTTGTTCGTGTCTTCTTGATCAATTTTATGGCAGTTGAAATTCTAGTAATTTCATATTTTATTTTACTGTAGACTTTTTCTTTTAAATTTTCATTTAGTTTCAATGCTCTAAATAGTCCGAATACTTAGTATTTTAATATTCTATCACCACTATTGATTAACTAATTATTAGTTTCATTATATTACAGGGAAGACCGAAACAATGGGAGAATTGATGGTGTAATAACGGAAGTAAATTCGTAAAAAACAATCGTATTTTTGGCATTTTGTTATACATTTTATTATTTCGTCTAATTTACGTATTACCTATCCGAGGGTATTAGGAATGATGGGTCGATCAACGTTTCATATTATTCAGTTATGTAATTTAGTTCTTTAATTATTTAGTAGTGTGCCGAGGCAGATCCAGAAATGGTAAAGGGGTGCGACAATTTTAACCTAACATTACGATTTAAATTATAAGGACGTATTTTTTTACATAGATACATTTTTGACAGTTAAATTGAGGATTTATTGCGGTAGCAGCGCAAACGATTCAATTCATCCTCCAACTGGCTCTGTCCGTCTACTTGGAAGATTCGTATTAAAAACAATTGTGCAATTACGTAAAATTAAAATAAGGGAAACTATATATAATGTGTAAACTAACTAAATGAAACATGTTTACTCTTGAGGAGGCCAAGACTCGCCAGAGGTTGTAGAGCCAAAAGTGATGAGGATGAAAATATATTTGTAAAAATATTAATCTGTTTTGAATTATATATTTAAATATGAAAAATTGTATATGAAATTAAATTTATCCAAAGGGGCACGGCCCTTGGATCACCCTGTGTATTGTGTGATAAGCACATATGTACATTAAGGTATATAATTAAGATTTCTTCGTATAAATGAGAAAATAACTTCTCATAATATGTAAATTTTTCCATAATGGGGACTGATATTTGTTTTATTATTAAAATTTAATTACTGCAATTACCGAAATGAATATTTTGTGTTGATAAACAGCGACGAATAATATTTACTTTAGTAGGTGATTCCTCTTCACTTGCCGCACAATTCCCATTACTAGCAGTTATTACATAAGTCCATCGTTGTGTCGGCTTTGAGTTGTAACGTATGGCTTATCTTCGCCCACAGGATAATCCCCCTGACAGACGACTGGGCCCGTAATCTCTATCGCACATCGTGCAACCCTGTTCTTGCACGACACGTTTTTATTTCTGTCTTAGTTAATATCCACTCTCCTACGTGATTATTTTTCCGGATATATTATAAATGTCAATATTGAATTTATTCTAAACTATCGGATTTATCGAAAGTTATATATATTTACATTGAGGAGAGAAAGAACGCCTAGTAAAATATTAACATTGATACCACACGCGATAAAAAATGTTCTTTCATTTACCGTCATATTTATGAACCTTTGTTTTGTTCCAGGTAAGTGTTGCAAGTCTCGTAACCAGCGTTCCTCCAGCTGTTGAAAATTTCACCCTCCGAACCGTAAGTACACAAAAATATTACGACATTAAATTCTTCACCGTATCTTTTCAATTCGCGGATTGAAATATCTTACAAGCAAAAACCAAACGATTTATCTCTTTCAAAACTCGACAAATAAAAGACACCAACGTGTTTCTCTCGGAAGAGCCGACTCAACGATCCGCCGCGCCGCCACATCCGATTGGCACACTTGTAAATAATGCGGTGTGCCGTTTGACAGCTGTCAGTCGGGCCACGTGCCAGGGGCTCGACACCGTCACGCTACTGCCATCTCTCCGCGGCGCCGCGAACTACCAGACTGTTTATTTTCCCCTCGCCCCTCGCCGGCCGCGTCGCACCAGCGCACCGATTGCCGGGCAAGTCAAAACTGCGCAATAAGAGAAAGGCATTTATAATATTCCGCTTAACAAATTGGATTACGGGCGCAACCTTGTGAGCAAGTGCCCTGTTACTAGACCCTCTTTTATGCGATACACGGATTATCGTGTTCGGCTTTTCGCTCGGCTTTTAGGATGTACCCGACGTAAGTTCTTTTGAAGAGGTCTTAAGAATTCTATCCCTGGTGCAAAATTACGATAGAGCTTTTTGGATTTGATACTTGAAACATTTATTCTAAACATATACTTAATTTTGTAAATTGAACACGCTTTTGTTTTGACCTTATCTTAATTATTATTCTTTTGCTGCTTTTTTAAACCAATAATTTCCTTTAAATCAGCGGTAGTATTGGCTTGTATTTCGTAGTAAACTACCATCACGTCAAAGGATGGAGCGCCACAATCTTCTTTTCTGACGCACAAGTCTCGTCTAGTCCACATTCGTTCATGCGCGTATGCGAGTTCGACGATTGTTGAGGTTCCTGACAGGTCCATCATCCATTATCTGGGGTTTTTTACGCTTCAACAGGCCAAGAGATACAATTACAGAAGCGAAACACATCACAAAACACCCAGGCTTGAGTAAATCACATAGATTGTGACCTCACCGGGAATCGAATCCTAACCCTCGGTGTGGGAAGCCAGTGTCGTGCCCACTGGGCTACGAGGACCGTCTGGCGCCGTCTTCCTTGCGTCATATATCTTTCTTACCATTCATTCGCTCACCATTTCCAAATCACCTAAGCGATCCCTTTTTAATTATATTCCCTATGCTTAGATCAGCTTATTTAATTGTATTTCGTTAATAAAGAAAATTTCAAGATCGATGGACATCGTTTTTCTTATTATGTTATTAATTCAAATTGAACTTTATTACAAAGGAACTTCTTTGAATGATTTCTGTTTTATGATAACTTTTGAACTGCGTATTAAATAAATCCCTTCCTTCGGTAATTAGTTTGTAAGAAGCTCAGTGAACTGTGAACAACACTGTCTCAACAATCGTACCCCATTCAAAGTTTTTGAATTTCCCCATCTCGAGAATGTGGCGGGGTGGAGAGAGACGGGAAACAGAGGTTGTCAGATTATTAACTAAATAAAGGCAATCATCTCGTAAAGGATCCTCTCCGCAGCCTCCGCTCGCCATTATTATATCGTATCGCCGCGCGGATCTCACTCGCAGGTAAATACCGTAATGCGGCTTCACATTCCATCCCAATTGCTCCACCCCCCCCCCCCCCCACCCTCAGTCACCCGTGGGATAATGGATCCGTAATCGTTAAACGGCTGTTGGGGTTTGATGTTGCTAATAAATTTAGTTTAGACTTTATTGATGCCTTACTCGATTCACTGATTAAAGCGACAATTTGCTCGATAGTGCCCTATTAACAGAGGGATTTCAACCACTCGTTTCGTTTCTAACCCAGCACCGAACCCGCAAATACGATTTAAATATTTTGAATGAAAAAACTCATCTTATAAAACGGTCCACAACAATTTTTTAGGCGACATCTGTCAAAGATATTATTCGTGTAAGGTGGCACCTGGCGCCCAATTGGCGCATGTGCAATTGTGAATCAAAAGCAATAATGTGTTGAACGAAAAAAAATGTTTGTTGTTTCAAAACATCAATTTGTAACTCAAGCATGACAAAGGAGAGATGATATCTCTCTTTAGATCCACGCAAGGATCAATGGTGATCAATGGAAAAGCATCTACCTCAACATATCAAGCAGTGACTATGACCAGATCAAAAATCAGTTTTAAGAAAAATAGCAACTAGAAAAGCCACCCATAAAATCGAAAATGATAGATATTTGCAATACACGTTGTTAATGGACTTGCCTTATTCTAAAAAACGGTCGATAAGCATGCATATCAGTTAATCCAAAATTCGATGGTAGATAGTAGTTACCTGCAACATAATAATCCGAGAATAACAAAATAATATATGAGACATGAAAATGAAAGAACGATCGGATATATTTGAAGGCGATCGTGGACGGTTTATATTTTCGAGGGCTACGTTTTTTTACAAATTTAAATAAGCTGAAAAGTGTGACGTCCCTAGGTGCCTTCTGTTTTATCGTTTCTC
Source organism: Agrypnia vestita (assembly GCA_016648135.1). Lineage (NCBI taxonomy): Eukaryota > Metazoa > Arthropoda > Insecta > Trichoptera > Phryganeidae > Agrypnia > Agrypnia vestita. Next base: position 83,962 of record JADDOH010001087.1, on the reverse strand, counting down.
TTTTAAATTTTAATGATATAAAATTAATTTCAAAATACAAATAAATTGTAGTTGTGAATATGAAAAAATATTTAAAATGAGCCCACCTGCAGCCGTCGGGTCATGGTAATTTTGGTGGGATTCATTTGGCAGCATCATAACACCTGTGAATTTTTCCTCATCAAGCAACGTCTTACTTGCCTTCTTTGTCCCTGCATGGAAGGTAGTGCTAAAAAAAGAGTTTGTGAAAAATGAATGAGTATGTTGAAATTAATCAAAGTGCGCGAATAGAAATGTGTTCTAACGTTTCTGATTGACTATATTATGGCAACGGTGTAACATAATATAACATTAACAGTTAACTTTAAGGAATCATGCCCAGTTAAAACTCAGAAAAAAGTTTTTTTGTTTTTTTTTTTAGTTTCTAAAAGCAATACCTTTCGAGAATATTTTCCAAAATTATTAAGTGAAGACAACAAATGTTAAGTATATATTCTAAGAATTTTATCACATGGTAAACAAAATTTTAGGCGCGATCGGTGATCAAAATGTCTCTAAAACTATCCGATCGATTTTTTTTTATTATTTCAAGAATATTTTCTACTTCTTAGTAGGTAGGTACTTGAAGAAGGATTTTTTAATAAAATTTTTTTTTGAAAATTATGGGTATTTTTTTAGTGCGAAATCGACATTTTCACTTTTATTTATATACATTATTATCTAAATATAATAATTTCGTTGTCTGTCCGTAACTTGCTGAAATGACAACTTTAGATAATAAGAGTATGACACGCAATCAGCGCGCGCCTCATGTCACGCGGTCACGCAAGGGTCGTTGTCTAAATTTTATTATTTCCCGTGATTTTTCATGAGTGTGCGACTAGTTTTAGATTTTTTCGAAATCCTTCAGTGAAGTAAGTACTCATGTAAATGATATGCAATTATAATCCATTTTTCCTATTTCGAAGGATCCGAATCCAAACAGAAGTGGTCACCGTCAAATCCGTTTTTCCAATAAATATAATTTTTTTATGAAAAGTAGCGTACGGATTTTTGAAATATATTTATTTAAATGAACTAAATATGATTTATAAATAATTAATGGCTTTGATACAGTTCTTTTAAATCACCATTATTTTAACCTTCCTTATAAAATGGTTTTCTTATGTCTGGGGTTAGGCTCCCACCCTTACGTCAACCAGAGTTCCCTTTGAGCGCCCGCCCGGGACGCCGAGTATTCCCCATCCCGGCTGCTAGATACTGGTTACAATAGTACAGTCCCTTTCGATTACGCCGCTCACGGATGCTCTCTCCCTAGCCCGGCTACTGGATACTGGTTACAATGGTAAAGTCCCATTCGATTACAACGCTCACACGTGCGCGCGTGCCGTGTGTGTTTCACCTTGCACTCGGCGGTAGACGACCCGCTATTTACATTCCATCCCGCATATAATCCAGCAGGTAATGAGAACGCTAATATGCTTTATCTTTGAACCTTCGCAAACTTGATGGATGTGTTTGCTTTAGCCTCCGCGTCCCGGCCTCAGGTCCCCGGGCGGAGAACAATATAATACATCTCGGGAATAGGGCCGTCCCCCGCTAGCCGGTTTGATATTATGAACATTACTACTACTACATGGGAGATTAAACTACTTTGATGTTTTTTCAACCTCTCTCAATAACATTTTTTTCTCTTTTATTGAGTCAATACATTATTCGGTACCTTAAGGCTTGTTGAGTTTCCATTAACCAACTAAAAATAATACTTAAAATAATGTACAATTTACGTTTTACGAGGATGCCCTCTGACTGGTGTCATGCATACTGATGTCATGCAGTCTCTCGCTCCAGTCAATCGCAGGACGACCATAACTAACATATTTACGTTATGCGTATCATACACCAACTTATCAACGTGTATGAAGTGCACCCTTATACGGCGACGATTCTATTTACTTTTAATTTCGCCGAAATAAATATAAAAACCATATTTTTTTCATAAATATTATATTATATTTTAAGTCCACGCAAAAATAGTCCAAAGTTCACTTGCTAAATATGTTATTTTGAACCATCTAATGTAAAAAAATTAAAATGGAACAAATAAAGCCGAGCCGTAAAGTGTACGTGTTTTGTATAATTTTTACCGAATTTTCTGAAAACACCTCTAAGCTCTAATCAACGTATTGCAGTATGTTTCAACTAGGCAGCGCAAACCTGTACTTTGAGCGGATTTGGTGTACGCAATTTGCTAAATTTTATAATCGTGGTTTTACTTACCTATAATACTTTTCAATTAACAACAAAGGTTTGTATTTCTTCCCAGTCATAGCACCTTTAGTTCCAGGTACAATATACTTCATAGAATTTCTAAAGCACTAGCAGTGTAATGTCCGTGCACAGTAATGCAATAAATAGTAACTATTTGAGCTGTAAACCAATGTAAATATGGATAAAATTAGTATTAATCATACTTACGTTTACATTAATTATCATAAATATTAACATCTCGTGAACAATTGTAAAAATCGTATTTTTTATTCAAAAGTTGATAAGATTCTTTCCTAAGGGGATAAAATTCATAAATTATTGTAGGAGAGGTTTTGAATTCGCGATTTAGATCATACAATCAAATGAACATTGAATGAAATCGAATCATAGTATATTTCGTTCGGTATCAACATAATCCCCCGCGATATCCGATTCATTTTTACACAAACATTTTCGTTAAAGTTTTCGTCGGATGGCCCGCCCCCACCGCCCGGCGGGCCGGGGGAGACGGTGGATCGATTTTTAGTAAAATAAATGGAGTAGCATTTTCGGAGTTACTGACGTCACTGGAACTGTTTGGAGTACCTTGGAAATCATTTTTCCGCTTGACCCAACCCGTAGCGGCTTCTGTAACGAAATTGTGACTTAAAATATTATCATCCATCTGGAATTACATTATATAATTAATGTGTTTTTATTTTGCTATGTTTATATTGTTTTCAGGAGGCTCGTGATCATTTTATTTCTGTGGTTATTATTTACTTTTATTCCAGCAATAATGTTCGTTTAAGAATTATGAAAACTCATATTTATAATATTAATTTTCTATTTCACAAAATATTGTACAAAAAATATTGAGAAACCAAAACATTTGAATATTGAAAAGTATTTAAAGTATTATCCAGCGTGCGTCCAAAAACTGGTCACATCTTCATGACCCATGTATAGAGTCGAAAGTGTGTTTGTACGACATGCCTAATCAACTATCCTAATTGCAAATGTCCATCAGTCTGACCGTAACTCGCTGAAATTAGGCCGGAGTTACAACAACAACTGATGATGACTAGCCGCTAATGAGGCCCGGGCGCCCGAGTGTGACACTCAATTGGCGCGGGGCTCAGACAAGCAAGAGTTGTTATTAATTATTATCATGTCACGTGATTTTTCACGGGTTTACTAAACTGTACCACGTAGTTCGTCACGCTGCATCACAATTATACATTCACTTATTTTATTTCAATCTTTACTAACCTTTACGAGGAACATCTGTGTCATTCAATGTAATAAAATATACGGAAAATTCTCCCGCCTACAGAGGACGTTTTTTAAGACTACTATTTATTCTATATTTTTTATTAACTATCCTCTACATATAAAAGGCCTGAAATGTTACAAGCACGGGCGTAGCTCGGTGGAGCGGACATTATTAATACAATGTATGTGCAGATAGAAGATATGGCCGATTGGGTAAGGAATAGTTCCAAACACTTTAATCATCGGTGTCTTTGTATCCCGATACAGCCGTCAACATAAATTATTGATGGATATTTTTATAGCCGTCTCAAACATTTGTTCTTTATTCGTAATAAAATGTTGCTATCCCGGAACTCGTATTCCGCCGCGCGTTGTGTCGCGCCGCTTCCGTCCATTATTCTCCATTTCCTATCGGGCACTGATTTCGCGAACCGCCGCCCCCCGCGCCGTGAGTGCTTTTCATTTCTCCCCGTACGTCGGTTTTACCTGATGTCTGCCGGGGGAGCGTGCAAACTGCGCTTTTATTGAATCGGCGCACCGTGGACCGAGTTGTCCCGACTATTTTTCCCGTTATTGAAGTTAAGAAACATTTCTCCAACTGAGATTACATTTTTTACGGGCCCGGAAGAGGTTTAGTTGCCTTCGAGATTTTAGGGTTTCAGTGAAATTCGCGGATGAACTTTACACGGTGCTTTTAACTTTTTGTATAGTTTATTTCGCGTATCGATACGTGTCGGGAACTTTTATTGGTTTCTGCAACGGGAAGTGGAGTTGTTCTAACATATTAACACATTTCCGCCGGCTACTTTCGTGAGGTAATCTAACGTTCGCGAAAAAAATATTCTCGTAAATTCGCCGTGTATCAATTTTTTTTGTTGATACACGGTGTTTCAACAAAATTTTCTTATACGTATGTAGGTATTATTGGGCGTCCTTGCTAATTATCTATACCGTGAAAAAGAATAGTTATTGTCGAAAATGCGTTCTAGTGAACCTATACAAGAACGCATTTCAACTGCATTTCTTCGATTCCGTAAACACTTCGCCTTTGTTAAAAATTTCCATATTTTCTTTAAAATACTAAAATAAGTGTACGTTCATTTTTTACACATCCCCTTGTAAAAAAATTGTATTTTTACAACGGGGATGTGTAAAAAAAAATATCTTAAAAAACATCTTTGCACAGATACAATTCCGAGCGGCTAGTGCACGGGTGCATACTAATATATAATACAAGTATTATTTACTGTAATGAGAAACGAGATTGATTATATTGCTCTATTATCGTAATTTAACATCTGCCTTATACGATGAAATATGAAACCTAAAGGAAATGATCGATTTTTATTACCTTTTTTGCAATTAACAAAAAGTTTTCGTGAAATGTGTTAATTAATACCTGTCCCGCACTCAGATGCTAGACGAGCGAAAGGGGGGGGGGTGCTAATACCCCCCCTGCGCAGTGTATTAATTATTAGTGTGGATTGATAATTTGCTGTTGTACTTCTTCAACGAACGTAACATTTATTTTACGTACACTACATTGGCTCCATTTCCCTAAATGAGTATAAATTAAGTTATTGATGTACAAGGCGACACAAAACATGGCACCTCTGTATCTTCAAGAGCTCTACATCCCGGACAACTTGAATGGTAGACGCCGAACTCTACTTCAGCTGCAGGAAGGTTTGTTGAACCAATCAGCCATTGCGAGAAAATTAAGTTCAGTATACGTGTGTTCAAGGTGGCAGGCCCAAAAACGTGTAACCTCCGTAATATGAAAAAGGGCGTCAGAAACTTTGTTTGTATTTGACTTAAGGATATAAAAAAAATCATATTACCCAAAAATATTTTCGTTTTTAAATACTAGTAGTGTTTGTGTAGAGCGCTATTGAAGTGAACTTTTTTATAATAATTATTATTAAAAAATCGTTCATAAGATGTATTGAAATTCACCACATGAGTCGTCAAGTATCAAAATGTACCCAACCACCAATTTTTAGTTTTTTAGTTTTGAATGTGTATTACTCATTACTAAATTTAACTTTTATATCTAGTATCAATCTGAAGTTATTGCTTGTTAAAGATAGCTCGAGCATTTAGGTAGGTTTCGATTTTTAACTACCTACTAATTCGATTTCACATTATTTTCCACTGATGTAAATAGTCTCTTAATTTTTTAATGTATTGATTTTTAACTACCTACTAATTCGATTTCACATTATTTTTCACTGATGTAAATAGTCTCTTAATTTTTTAATGTATTGATTTTTAACTACCTACTAATTCGATTTCACATTATTTTCCACTGATGTAAATAGTCTCTTAATTTTTTAATGTATTGATTTTTAACTACCTACTAATTCGATTTCACATTATTTTTCACTGATGTAAATAGTCTCTTAATTTTTTAATGTATTGATTTTTAACTACCTACTAATTCGATTTCACATTATTTTCCACTGATGTAAATAGTCTCTTAATTTTTAAATGTATTAATTTTTAATGTATTAATTTTTAATACAAATAATATCGGTAACGTGTGCACATTGTGGCAATGTAACGGAAATTTATCAATGCATGAATCGGTGTACGGAAAGGCAAACATTTCACTTAGGAAATGTTATCACAGTTAGCCAAACCCTTTAATCAATGTCTAATGATAACCGTAGGTAGGCCCTTCAGATTTCCTATTACAGGTACATCATGACCCGTGTCACCGCGTCAAAGGACACACTGATTTGACCTAAGGGCTCAACTCCGCCCGGGATCCGTCAAATTATCTCGCTGACACAATACGGGGGAAATTGATTATCTTTTATATTGAACAATGATTAATCTATCCACTGTGACAAATTTCACTTTGTATTTTATGCGATTATTTCATTCTGTGTTCGTAGAAAACTTATTCAATGAATTGACACTTATTCAAATACGAATTACCCTGTTATTTTATTATTTTGTGAATTGACACTTATTCAAATACGAATTACCCTGTTATTTTATTATTTTGTGAATTGACACTTATTCAAATACGAATTACCCTGTTATTTTATTATTTTGTGAATTGACACTTATTCAAATACGAATTACCCTGTTATTTTATTATTTTGTGAATTGACACTTATTCAAATACGAATTACCCTGCTTAAACTGTCGGGTATATTTAAGGAAAAGTTAAATCGATTTACTTGTCATGTTTACCAATTTGAAATGTGATTTTACATTTTATTGAAATAGAATATATTCAAAATTAAAATCAGGAAAATTTTGTTTTTGTAATATTTGAAGTAATAACTTCGTAACTAGACACTTCTCTGCACCGATGAAGAAACAGACGTTTTCGAACAGATTAATTAACGTTAAATAATTATACCCAAATGGGTATGTAGAAAGTCTCTCCTGATGACGCTGGATAAGACTTCAGCGAAACTTCGAGATTTGCTTCTCAGTGAAATATACGGTTCGTATAAAATGTCCCATTTTATTTAACACATAAATATGTCCAAAGATCGTAATAATAACCTTAACTGTTTAATAAGTTATTAAATATTTTATTTCTTAACATCGGCATCGTGACCGTAAATTTGATTTTAATGTGAATTTTCCTTCCCTTTATCGCTCGATATTTAATTCGCGTAAAACCAGTGTTGTATATAAATTACGTCATTATTATAAATTTATTTAGTTAAGTTAATTATAAATTTTCAGAATGATTAATGTTAGAGAATTTTTTATTAAATTATAAATAAAAAAATAAAAATAAATGATTAATGTTAGAGAATTTGTTATTAAATTATAAATAAATAAAAAAATATAAAAAAAAGACTAATTAATAATTATATACACACATCATCTTCGTCATTTTATCGCAGTCTTATATGACCGAAAAAAATGGTACAGATAGACCTCTTTCCATTTTAGAAAGACAAACGAATTAACACGCGCAAGCCGTGCGTACGAGGCACATTATTTCGTTGTGTTGGTGTTTATACCCGTAAACATCAACAAAACGAAACAACGTGTCTGTGCTCACGGCTTACACATACTAATTCGATTGTCTTTCTTAAATGGATAGAGGTCTACCACCAAAGCCACCGAACGTATTAGTCGTAATGTTACGGATAAAAAAATAATTATATTGAATTTTTAAAATCACAGTTACATGTCGTCGCTCGCACGACAGCGCTGTTCACACGATAGTGAGCTGGTTGGTACACGTACACTGTTTACCGTCCGCCGTTTTGTCGAATTTCATTTTTTTTTTTTTTTTTTTTACATTTCGAATATTTTATTTACATTTCGAATATTTTATAGCGAGTTATTTTTTTATTTTGTGTAGGTACCTACCTATAATGTGACCGCACCGAGTTCCATCCATGCTTGTGGTTGTGTTGTGTGCAGCTTTCGTACCTAGCTCGGCACATTTATCCGGCTATTCGGTCCGGAGCCATCAGCCGCTACCTGTCATCTGCCTTCGACGGGACCAATGAACGCCGGGGTTCCATTCAATCATCGCTCGTCCCGGGGGTGATTGCCCCGCCGGTCCCCTCTGCGATGGTGGATCGAAAACGTTTATTCTCTAATCTGCATATATACGACAAATTAACTTGACAGCTTTATGGAAAATTTAACCTTTTAATGAATATTGAATGTTTAATACAATCAAGGCGCGTATTTGGGAATTAAATACTGCTCTTCATCGTTTATGTGGAACGCCGTCATTATTGTTTATGCACCACCAACCATGTTTAAGAACGATGCTAAAAATTAAATGTCGAGACAAATGCACACGTGTGAAGAAGCCAAACTAACATAAGAATAGCGCATATATACTATTTTAAATCGCTAGAATATTTATTTGTATGTCAAAAGGATATTGGCTCCTACGAGAGTGTCTATATTACCGACACGATACCTGGAAGTTCGATAAAAAATCAAAAAGCTTTATCGATTGTCTTTTGACAAAACAATTGAACAATTATCGGTCGATAGCCGTATGTGTATTATCGTGCACTCGGCTAAACATTCGATCTGTATAATATATGAACCGGTCAGTGAAATTATTTCATTTAAACTCACTCTATAAAACTTGATAAATGCTTCTGGATATACCTTCAGATTAGAATGTAACGTATGGAATTTTCCTATAATCTGTCGAGGTGTTCACACTATTGCTTTTTTGTTTTGTATTCCATATAAAGCAGTTTATAAATTTGTAGGGCATAGCGTGAGAGCAAACACACGAAATTCGGGAGATTTCACTGCCAACTGATTGGTTATATGCGTACGTCTAACAACTAGACAGCTTAGTCGAGGGGTTGGTTGGTCATATAGACGGAATGCCCGGAATATTATGGTTTCCCAGCTATCCGGGGCAAACGATCACATGGGGGCTAATTAAAACTCTTCGAAGATTAAAGGCGAACCTTCAGTTGGCCAAAATCACCAGCGATACCTGGGAAATACTAGCTGCAGGAGACCGGCCTAATTGCAGGGCAATGACACCTGATTTCGATACGTAACGCCAGCTGCAATCAGGAGGAGAAGGAACAAAGAGAAAAAGACCACACGGCGCACAGATGTCACCCCGTAGCTGCTGACTTACCACGTTTGAGATGCTCCAGAACTTGTGTGTCCAGGATTGGATTCTTCAGTCACTTCACCAACAATCGTAAGAGACATTTTTCTCAGGATCTTCCCCGGTTCGATGACAGATGATTCGAAAACCCAGTTTTGTGGTGCCCAGTAAAGGCCATATTTGATAATAAAAGGTCATCTTTGATTCGTCAATATATTTTGGAACCTCCATTTGAATGAATAAATATTTTAATCCAGTAGTATAAAATTTTAATGTATTCACGTTTTTTCATTCATCACCAGTTTCGGAGTAAAAATGGAAAATGTCGCTAATATTACATTGTGTTGGATTATACTGTTTCGCTTAGTACTAATACCAATTTTACTTTACAACTTCCCCGAGTAAAGCAAAGTATGTTTACGTTCTGCTTCTCTATGTAAATTTATGTACATTTTGAACAAATCACCACAAATGTATAATATTCCATATTTTGCCATGTACGTCTCTTTCTCCATATTGAAATCTGAATGCTTCAGCAGATGAAATAAATTTCTCACTCTGCTGCACTTCGCTCACGGCCATTACTGTCAAATGGAATGATAATAAAATCTGACGACTTTATTCATTTAAGACCCACAGTTGCTTTACATTAATTTAATACTAAGCAATCTTTGTATGTATATACCTAATATAATATTGCAGAACTTTTTCGCAATGTTTTAATAATTTTATTTGACTTGTATTAAAACAAATGTTTTCGACTCATAATTTAGGTAGAAATCTACCTGTATTTAGAATAATACACAGGAAGAATTATTCATACCCGTTTTTTATTCTATTACATTACATAAACTTTTTGTATTCATAGGAAATTTTAATTTAGCATAGTTTTCTGCCAACAATTTATTGTCGCGTTATGCCGCAATTAAAATTACGAAACATTGAATGTGTAAACCGAGTTTCGCCTGAATGTGTACTGCTCTTACGAGAAGCCCTCAATTATCCTGCTCGCCGAGCTATCTCACTTCTGCTTCAATCAGATCCCCTCACTGTCTCTTGAGGCTAATTCACCGCTCACTCCAAATCCAGATCATTGATGGCTGATTGCTGCTCGGCCATATTGAATGGTTTATTATCACCTGCATTAAGCGAAGGTATGCATATTCGATATGTTGTATGCGTTGGGTAGTGTCTTATGTATTATATTCTCTGCTGTTTATATACAATTATGTTATTCCATTTTCAGGGTTGGGCTTAGTTAATCGAATTTGATTTTTAAGTAGAAAAATTATATAAAAAACAAAATAATTCATGTTAGCCGAAGTACGGCGATGAATGTGAGAAGAAATAAAGAAAAAAATTATATATATATATATATATATATATTCAACATAGATATACCTGGTGGTCGCTGTATATCTAGGTCGTTTTCTCAAACTCGGGTGTTTTAGTAATGAAAAAAAAGTGATGGAAAGTATAATCATTTGTTAAAAAAAATCTTAGGTATTGTATGCGCACAATAATGGTTTTCCTGATGGAATCATGGAACGTCTTACACATTCTGTCCTTACTTGTCATTACATGTCTGTCCATGGCCTGTCCTTGTCATTACACGTCTGTCCCTGACATTGGGTGTAGTATTTTTCATTTTACTTTTACTTTATTCAGTACGCACGATGTAAGTAAAAATATTTTTGGTAATATAATACACTTTCAGAAGAAATTCTCTAAGTAGTGATGGTTAAAGAGCTATTTTCACCGTTATTTTCGGTTAACGGTTATTTTCGGTACAGTTATTTGGGATTTGTATCTGATTGTGTCAATGACTGATAACTAATAATATAATTGTCTAGTACCGATGTTTGCCCGTCGAATTGCAATAAATCAGGTGCCAATAATCGGCGTAATTAAATACAAATCTCAAATAACGGTTAGCGTGTCACCGGTTACAATACCATCACTACTATACCTCGAAGCTGTCGCGGCAGAGAGCGAAGAGCGGTTGCCGAGCGACCCGTGACCGGCCCGACGACGGATCTGGCTGGCCGAGCAAACATCTGCGGCAATCACCGCTGTGGAAACAATTTCGGATGTATTTGTTTGCTTTCCGGAGCCCGAACAACGTAACAAGTTTTCCTGGGAGAGAAACACCGGATCCTTGTTGTATTTCCACTTTTATGATCCCCTCCCCCTCCCCGCCGAGTGCCGCCGCCGCCTCGGAAGAGTATTGTTTTTCCCCTTGACCGGATTTTATTCGATTTCCCGTCTCCCTATAAAGCGATATAAAACGAAAAGGTTTCCGTCATATTCCCGTCCTGCCCACTTTTTATGGACACATTGTTGACTGCCGTTAGTGTTTTACGGCCTTTTTTGTTTGCTCCGCTAAATATTTTAGTCCCGCTTTATGTTGTCGAGAGGACACGCTCGGAAACCTGAATAAAAAGACCACTCGGCAGTATGGCATTCTGCAAAACATGTAAATAAGATAATCCTTATGCCGAAATTTGGGAAAATCGCGGAAATTGTTCGGGGGAAACGTTGTGTCTTCCGCGTAATGAATAATTTATACCCTCGGCGAATATTGCTTCCAGAAATGTTATTCGAAATTTATACATTTTAGGTCTGTCGCATTTTTGTGTTTATACAATCGTGAATTTATTACAATTTTTTAATGTTAAGCGAAGACGCCCGTGGAACTTGCCCTCAAGATTCTTCGTTCTAGGTCTTGAAATAAACAGAAGCGAGAAAAAAATATTTAGAGGAAATCAGTTTGACTAAATTCCAAAAACTGATAATATTCTTGGTGACTATGAAGAAATAAGTGATTTATTATCTACCTGGGACCTCTCTCTCAGTAATGGAGGGTGCTAAGTTGAGATCCGGAAGAGAGTGGTACGGTCAAGTCTACTACGTTGATGCTGAACAAATTTGGAAGAACTATTTCATCTCAAGGGCCGTAAAAATCCGATTGGTTAAAGCCCTCATGTTTTCCGTATAGAGTCGAAACCTGAGAAGAAAATAATAGAATGTGCTCTATGCTTTCGAGATGTTTGGCGTCGTGTGCTGCAACTATCATAGACGAGAGAAGGTAGCGAATCGAGATGACTAGAGCCTCGCTACTCATCGCTTCAAACGAGTCTCAGAATCGCGAATGGCACAAGGTGTCTGCACCCTGACAACAGCGCGCAGACAAGTATGCGCCGACAAAAGCGCGCAGAATAATCTACAATTTTTAATTTAAATTTAATAAATATAAACTATTTTTAATCTAACCACTAATAATGGTGGAAATTTTTTGAAACAATCTACGAAAAAGTCTCATGTTCGACAACGGAACACATTAAAGAAAAAACTATGCTGAAAAACGTCGAATCAAGAGAATGGAAGTTATTTTTTCCTTGTCAATATGCACCCTCATTGTGCTAAAATGTTTGACATCGCAATTATAATCCATCCCAGGGATCTTATATACCGCCAAGTGACTATTCGGTGAGCTGCAGGGATGTTCATGGGGAGACTTTAATTTAACAGTATATTTTCTCATAAAAAATCCTTTCAGTGGATTGCACCACGAACGTCCTTCTGCTATATGGCTAAATTGATGAAACGGATATATACATTAAGTTATCATTTACTTTTCAGCTTTGTGAAACACTCCAAATTGAAATACATGGGAATTAATGTCCTCGTTTACTTTTGTATTGCGCGTTGGCGCGCAATTGTTGAGAAGGAGGAGCACGGTGCTCAGTCACGAGGTCACAGATTAAAAAGAAGAATATTCATATTGTCAGGTTTGTAAAATTTGATCCTCGATAGAACCTGCCGGCGGCGGCGCGGCCCGTCGCTCCTCATCAGCGAGTCGCCCAGAAGCCGGCCGCGGGCGTGACGAGTGGAAAGTGACAAATCACTCAGCCGCCCCTCCGCATACTTATCCTTTGACTACGAAATGGCTTTTTTCATCATTACTTTTGCGCTCATCAGTATTCAGATCTGCGGCCGAGCCATATCCAGCTTTTACGGCTAGAGAAGGATATAAATTTATTTCTCTTTTGGCTTTCATATTTGCTGAGCGACATTGGTATTCCGCGCGCTCACCTGGAGCTTTGTGATTCAGATTGTGCGGCCGCGTTATTAGCTCCCGATAAATCACACCCGGCCTCGCGTACCTAGGATACGGCGTTTTACTCCATATTTCATAAACAATGTTCTGTATTGGGTAATTCATGAACGTTGTAATGCAATAATTAGATTTATTATTCTACCTTTTCAACAATAGCGAAATAACTTTGTGGTAACATTATTTATGTCAATTAAAATAAAACCACTGTTTACTGAATTATCAACATGTTTCGGGGATAATGGTCCATCATCCATGATACATTGTATAATAAAAATTAAAATTGGATGTATAAACATAATCAAAAACAAAAGGTAAATAAATATATAAACAAAAAGAAGTGGTTTCATAGAAAGTGTTTTATTTTTATCTGTATTTATTTTCTTTATATTTATTTCTTTTCTATATTTTATTTCTTATCTATATTTTTTTTTTATCTTTATTTAGTCTACGATTGATATTTGACTAGATTGATCTCCATCTCTGATACATAAAATATTTATTAATGAAAATGAATAATTTACTCTTTTTCGTTGCCTATATTATTGTGTACATATGCTTTTTTACTTTATTTTATATTTACTTATCCTTTTTAAATTAATATAATTACTGAGTTATTTTATTTTTATTTATATATTCATTCTTACTTACATAATATATTTATTATTATTTTGTTTAAATGTGTGTATCTATAATATATCATAATCATAATCCTCAATAATTGTATACATTGGGAAGAATCTGGAATACAGTTAGGTTAGGTAATAAAGGGGTAGTGTTCGTTAACTTGATTAAGTAAAGCAAAGAAGAAACCAAAAAAGAATATTAAAATATATCTTACTTTATTACCTTCATTAATATTGTACAATCACATAAATTAGAAGAGTTATATATCTGAAACTACTATACTTTTCAGGAGAGAAAAACAACAAGCTGTTGAAAGGTTTACCATTACAACAGGCAAATATTTTTGCTGCGGTAACAACGTCATAAATATACCAAAGAGCTTTTAATATTATATTTAATATGTGAAGGTATAATGTAAACTTGCGCAGTAATAATTTAAAATAACGCCTCCGACTTAAAATTATTAAGGATTTCTTATTTTTGTTTATCTTATCAATTCTGCTCCTCTTACTATTATTAACTTGTGATTTTTTTAAGGTAATGGAAATAAAGGATGTTCACGGTGGAATGTTATTTATCTATTATTGATTCAATTTATTATTGAAGTCTTAAAATTCTTATTTCTTGTATTCATTTCACTGTTTAGATTAAAGTTAACACGTTCGTGATTTCTTGGTAGTTTTTAATCAACTTGACATTAGTAAAACCATAATATATGGTAACGTTTCACTGCTGAGGAGACGTGACCCGCGTTTTAATGCTGGAGAATTTATACGAAGCATTCCAATTTATTATGCCCGTTTCAGATAAACCCTTCGACGCCGCTCGCTCCGATGGAATAACAATTATTGCCGTAGGCATCTATTGTCACGTAAGCAAAGAAACATCTACAATCCAATGACTTTTAATTTTTTCGTCGGATTGAGCAACGCAATTAGCTTCTCTCAGCCGCCGTGAATTCTTATTTTGTTTTATGAAGCATTCAAATTGTTTACATTTTCACGCTTGTCACGGGCAGCCGACGTTCACACCAGTGATAAATTCACTGCGACCGTGCACAATTGCTCGGAATAGCGTAAATTGTATATTTTAACTCATTGGCAATTAACTTTTTTAGCTTCTGGAAATTAATTAGACCTTCATTTTTTTATCGTTGTCTGCACAAAAACAACCCATGTTTTGCGGGCTTTTTCTGCTTCGTGCATACACCCGTGGTCAAAAAAAAGTTCGCGTTTATTGTCTACCCCAAATTTCAAACAAATCAGATTGTATTTCTTAGAAATCATTTTATTGTTTTGCTGTTTTATTACGGACTGTATTGGCTACACGTACACGTATTGTGGCTGCAGTATTTATTGTTATAAAAGTCGTAACATTTTTGTATTTGCCGCGGTTGCATAAATATCGTTGACAAATTATGGAAATTTTGAAGCAATGTCTATTTCGATTAAATTGAATTGAATTAAAATATACATGCTAAATTATTAGTCCGCTGTATGTTTGTTTTTTTAAATAAACGGTGTCACAATATTATTTCAAATTTTATTACGCGTCTGGCGTATTTTATACACATTTTTATATTTTTCAAGGAATCTCTTTGAATATTGTATAAAATTTATTTTACGACTCGACAAAAAACACCACATTTGATTGCACATCAGTATTCCGGAGAGCGGGGATCTTGAGTCTGTTTTGCTTCCGGTAATCAATACGAATGACCATTACGTGTCCCGATTATCCCGCGGGCCGCCCCGGGCCGCCCCGCAGCGGGCGGCATAATTTGAATATCGATACTTGTAGTCGTGGAAAACAAAACGTTAGCACGTTCTTTGGCGAACATCGGCTCGGAAATATCGCGGCTCGACTCTGTTCGGGAAGATTATTCGGCAGAGGTTATTCGATATTTGTGGTTATTAAAGCCTCGAATGACTAAATTATTTATGTAAGTTACGTTTATTTTTTGACTATTATCCCCGAGGTATCTGTTTTTGTGTTGATTGTAGCCCCACCCTACTCAGAGAGGAGAGAGAATCCTCATCATTATTTTAATTTTCGCACAAACGCGTCGAGTTATTTTATCATTACTGAATTTCGATCAATTACAGAATCTATCATTTATATGCTTTCTATTTATTATGCATAAATTGCTTAGAACATTTTATGTATAGAAAAATTAAAGCTCAAAGATATAATTATTTTTGTAATACCTCAACTTTTAGTGGTAAGTATCTACTCTCGCGGAAATTTTTTATTCGGATGGGGAATGGTTCATCATTCAAATCTTAATAAATACATGTTTTACTTGTTATCACATCTAATACGATCTGTGTGTACCGTAGAAATTATATAATTTTTTTTTGCGTACAAAAGAATAATTATAACTTTTTTTAATTGTAAACATAATTTTACTATTAAAAAAATTTCTTATTTGTCATTATACATTTTCACTTTATCATTATATTCGTACATAAACACTATAAAGGAGGAAAAGGCAGTACGCAGTGATAGATCGCGCAGACATATGCTAAATGCGACTTATCACCAGCGTGTGGCGAATAAACCTTGAAAAGATAAAAGTTGACATAACATACTATATCCTATATACTTTAAATACATTCTTACTCAAATCTTAATTTTTTCAAAAACAAACGTTTTCACAAAACTATTATGATTTAAAATTATCCCTTTTGATGTGGAGAGTATAAATTCCGATTTCCGACTCAAAATTTCTATACAAAAAACGTTTCACTGTAAAATAACAACTACGCCATCACTACTTCTTTCCCTACTTGATCTCAAGCAACTGGAACGCCTTCAAAACGTTCGTATCTATTTCATCTTCAACTTCAAAAAATTTGATCATACCTCGTCTTCCCGCAATCTTCTCCATTGACCTACATACAATCTGACAATTCCACAACATTCATGTTTTGTCTCTACATTATAATATCCTTTTCAATCCTCACTCACGTCAGTACCTGGAATCTGAATTCAACTTTCTTTCTAATCATGGATCAACGGAGTAATCGCTTTCCATTATCCATCCCCATTCATAATACTGAATTCTGCAGCTCCTCATTAACAGTGCAGTCGGCTAGGCTGTGAAATCAACTTTGCTTAGACATCACATCATCATAGACAGTAGCTAACTTCAAAAGCAAACTAAAGCAATTTCACCTTTCCCAAAACCTAATCTAACCTTTCCTTGTCACCGTTCATCTCTTACTTGTCTCATTACCGTGGAGCTACTTTTGCCTCTGGAACATTGTGTACCGGATATCAATTTCAATTGTTTCATTAAATTGTGTGGTTATTTGGAAAAAAATGGCAACTGGCAATAAACCCGCCATTGTAATATTGTGTATACAATGTGTACATATGTTGAGCTACTACATGCCGATGTTTATACAACATAATATAGTGTATGGTAGATAATTATTTGTGATAAAACTTATTATTTATGTTTTCAGCCGCTCTAATCGTAGGAACGTCTATATAAATTATATAGATATTATCGCGCTGACATATGATGATAAATCGTTTTTAATTCATAAACAATCTCCGGGTCTCCATCTCGGCGGTGCGGGGTCCGGGGAGCGTCCGTGTCCGTGTCCGTGCCGTCCGCGGGGGCAGTCCCTCACGCCCACGGTCGACACTGATCTCGGCCGGATTACGGCTAAATGCCGCGCTTACATTGCACTTCTGTTTTTCGCTCGGATGTTCCGTTCGTGTTTCTCTTGTTTTTTTTTGCGTTTCAACACTCGTTCGTTGTATTGGCGCGATCTAGCAAAATCTCAGTTTTATTATTATTAAGTCGTGATTGTTAATACTGAGTGGTGAGTGAATTTTTTCTCCGCCGTTTGTGGCGACTAAATATGAGTATGATGAGGGTGCTGAACCGTTCTAAACCCTCGAGCAATCATGTGCGATGTGCATTTGATGTAGTATTACTTTGGCTAGTGGCTTGGAAAAAATATATGAAAATCTTCTAATTTAAAAAAAAATATGTGACGGTAGTAAGAATTTGAAATTTTAATTTTTCTTCAGTGATATTCGAATGTTTGTCGTGTCCTGAAATTTCATCTACATAGGTGTCTGATAGCTAATAGCAAAAACTTCGGGGTAGTTTTCTTCGTTCAATTTTAAATAGAAAATATTCCTTATATTTCGGATGGAATCCCAACAGTTAAGGAGATAAGCGACATCGAAGTTTGCATTTTTTTTCAATATTTCTAACCTATCATTTATAAAACATTGGAGTATCATAAAAGTAACTTATATCGAATATTAAAAATTCGTTCGCTTTGATACAAGTCAAATAAAATGATAAAAACCGTCCAAAATTTAGAATCAGATTTTTTTTACAAAGGATAAATCAGAAATATTTTAAAAATGTAAATTTTAATGTCGTTTATCTCCTTAACCGTTAACATTTCATCAAAAGTTTAGGTAGGGACGTCGATCCGTGCTTTAAAACAAGGTAACATCGCGAATTAGCGTGCCTGTGCGACTAGATAGGTGTTGGGTGAAATCTGCTGAAATTTAATCTCGCCACTCGGCTGGCTCTCGGTTCAGGTGCGGACTGCGCACCCTCGCCCGCTCTGCCGACCCGTCCCGTCCCCTGCCGATTGGCCGGCATCGCTCCATTAGTGTTAATGCCGCCATGTCGGGAATTACAACGTTAACGGCTGAACGCTCCTTTGGCCGCTACTGTTCCGGATGCGCCGGCGTCTCCTCAAAGCCATGTATTCACTAGGGGACAAATTGTCCCTCAACAGCACGCGCGGCATAGAGTCTACGTGGCGTTGCAACGTCGTGCACTGTTCCGCGACGTCGCGCACAACATAGCGCGGCATTTCTACGTGCCGTGGCAACGTTGCCATGCGCAAGATTACGCGGAGCGTCAGTACCACGTGGTATGTTTACAAGTGAATACGCATGCGCTGTATCTGTCAAGATGACAATGCGGGGAAACAAAATTGTTCTTGAACTCATCGAGCTGTATCGATCGAAGATCGCATAGAATGTCCGTCCTTCTTTCTCTTTGCAGTAAATAATTTCGCATTCTCCTCTTTTTTCTCCTCTTACGTTTCGATAAACTCATCAACATAAACAGATACGCAGCTGTTATCATAAATTCGGCCGTATTCTGCAAATAGCAATAATGCTTTTTCTGTATCTTGACAGTTGTTGTATAACATTGTAATGCCGTCAATTTTGACGTTTTAAGTTTGACAGGTTTGAAAATAATAAATTCAATCAATCAGAAGCTCCACAACGTAAACAAATGTTAATTTATTCACAATTTGTGAATAACTTAATCTCAGAGCTTTATGTTTGAAATAGCAATATTAATCAGAATATGGCCGATTGCTTTTTACAATATTAAAGAGAATATTTGCCGTCTTTGCTTTTTAATAGTGATTTGGAAATAATATTTTACGTAGAGGGATAAATAAAGCTAATAAAAAATCTCGAATTCAGTACAATCAAAATTAGTAATCTTCAAAACATTTTATTTTTTGGATATTTCTGCCTTTCAAATGCTAAAAAAATCTGTGTAAATAATATTTATAATGTGATAGGTTACGATGATTGGTAAAGTATTAATTTAAATATTTTATTTTATTATGTCTCATTTGAATATGGATTGCAGCTTTAATGTTCACACAAATGGCAAGCTTGATGTCTAAATTCGACATTTATAATGCACGTACCGCTTGACCATAACGTACCGTCACACTTCGATCTCCCGTTTGTTGTCACGTAGACATTGTTCACTGCCAGGGCTGAATTTCCCGTCTGGCACTAATGTTATTATCCAGGGCTGTGTAACTTGAATGGGGGACTCTTTAATATCTTATTTGAAATCATTAGAGAATCCCGAATGTTTCAAACATTTGTCCCTATACTTAGAGGTTAAAACCTTTTTTACATTTTTAAAAAGGCGATTTAGTTCAATGTTCCAAGATTAAGATAACAAATTAATTACTTTTGAACATGGTGTGTTTTTAATCTTTTTCTTATGGTGCCATCTCCTATCGGAGGTCGGCGATCATTCTGTCGGTTACAACTTTGTTTACCGCCGATCGGAAGAACTCCGTCGAGTTACACTTATATCAGTTCCTCAAGTTACGCAGCCATGAGATGCGGCGTATTCTTATGCTTCTTTTACCACTTATTTTCCCCTGGATGATGAGTTGATTTAGACTATATTTTGGTCCTCTCAAAATATATCCGAGATGATCCAGCTTTCTTGTCTTGATAGTCCGCAGTATTTTTCGCCCTTTTTTCATACACCGGAGGACTTTTGTCTTTCTATCTACCCAGAAAACTTTCAACATTCGTCTATAGAGCGTGTTTTCAATAAATTATTTTAATTGTAAAAGTCCATTAGTTTGGTCGAACCATTAGTAAGGATGTATTGAACATAATTGTTTAGTAGAACTATTATATATTGGTATAAAATATTAAATTTAATAGATGTTTTTGACACTAAATATGAAAAGTATCGTCACATGATGGTGAGGCAGATACCAGAAACTAGTCCCCCTCCCTGATCATGTATATTATATACATCACGAACCCCTTTATGTCTATGTTAATGTTAAATTTGAAACAATCCTTTAAATGATGTTTTATCTGTCATTGTCAAATTGACTTATCTATGGTTACGTCCTATTTGTGTTATCCTTTAATTGTGGGAGACATTTAACTATTTTTTTTTTTGTATTTCATCTTACCAAGCGATTGTGTCTCCCTGTTGGATGACCGAATAAAAAAAATAAAAAATAAAAATCTATTTCAAGTAAATATAGTATACATTTTTAAAAATGTCACATTATGCTAATAAATTATATTTCATTATTGCAATTAACAATTTTACATGATTAAATCCTATTTCATTTCACAATATAAAGATTATTTATAAGAAATGGAAATAAATACTTTGAAGCAATTTGCTGCTTAATTAATTGCAAATCCGGCCCTGCTCATTGCACCCTTGGATATGAAGCCAGATCCAATCCAAATAGCCAATTGAAATTCTCTCACGAAGCAGATCGGACCGTTTTTCTATCATAGTTTATATTCTGTGAAGGCTCCACCTTTTTGGTCCCGATTTCGCGGTAAATCGAAGCGCTTGGCGCCAGCTGCAGAATATAAGAAGCCTTTTGAATCCGACGTAAGCTGTGTTTGGACCCAAAGATGAGTACAGTCTGCTTTTGCAATAAACTGGTGTAATTTTAAAGGGGTGGGTGTTGTTGAGTCGCGCAACAAAGGAATGTGGAGGTAAACGCGGTTAAGGAATTGTGCAATGCGTAACATGGTGTACACACGTACGGGTATGTTAGATTTGAGATTTCCGCAAGCACTCATATATAGCAATAGGCCTAGGAAAATAAGCTTTCTAATCCAGAAGACACCTACTTTCCATAAACATTTTTGATAACTCATATAATTTATATAAACGTATAAAAGTTTATGTAAATAATGAATAATTTAACTAAGATAAATTATAAGTCTCACAGAGACGAAGCTATGCATGTGAGAAACGTGTACGCAAGTCTTTTTATACGATGGCCCAGGGCTTATAACCTGTATGAGCTAGCTTATGTGATCATTCTATACTATGCAAAGTTCACCTATTCCATCGTTATTATCACATTATCATTTTTTTAAAGTTGTGTATATGTCCCAAATTGGAAAATTTCATTATAATGGACTACGCTAGAGTCATCCGTAGACTTTTCTCATGAAATAGTAGTATACATAGATTTCGCAGCAGGTAATGATACATCTATATTTTTAATGTGGACGTCTCTGTGAGACTTCTATAATTTTTTTAAATGAAGTAATCATCCCTTTGTGGATAAATCCAGCAATCAAAAATACTGTTAAATGAATATTTTATTTAGTGTCCCGAATTTTACATGACGCGAGGCTTGTGCTCCCATTTTCTCTATTGTGAGACTTTTGGACACCGACTTGTTAACCTTTTCATTTCACCACATCTCTTTCCATCATTTCCGTATTTACGGTGAAAATTTGTTTGCCTGTAAAAGAAAATTACGTTATTATAATTTCCAACCCTTCACCTCCTTAAAAATTATATTTACAATATGAATTGAGATTTATTTTATCGATGACGAACTTGATAATTCGCTTCTCTTTACTCGTGAAGTGTCTCGTCGACCGCACTCGCGCGGCCTCTGAAGGATACTTGCGTGGTAGTATTTTCGAGGACGGACCACGAAATCAGTGGTTCGCCGGTCGTGGGCAAACTTCCCCAGATAAGCACGTCCCCTACTTGAATATTATTTTTCCACAAACGACAGCAGACAGAAAACCTGAACATGAAGTGTGGAAGAGTTTTTTTTGTTGTTGTACGGAAATGGGTGAGGGATTAAACACATTTTTTAAACTTATTTTTACATTATTATTCTGATTATTGTAGATTATATTTCTCTTATTTAATATTAGATATAATTTGTATTCAAAAAGTGTATTTTTTTAATTTCGATATAAAGACGACATTTCCCGACTGCCAGTGTGCTATAAAAATAGGATTAACTTGTTGATTTCCTGAAATGAGGCTTGAATCTCCGACCACTTAATCAGTAATCAAATAACTAAGACTAATAAGAACATTAATATCATTGACTACCGTTTTCATGGATAGAGGTTTTCTTTGGCTGTAAAATATTGTGTACTTTTAAGAAAACTGATTAATCATCTAACGCCGTTTCCCCTTAAGGGTAGGCAGAAAGGATACAACGTCGTATTCTTCTATCTTGGCACACTTACTTTTGCTCCGGTTACATTCATACATCTTCTCATGCATTCCCTACCGTTGTTGAAGCTTTTAACAATACCATCCATTTTTCGCGGACACTCTTTTCCTGTTGCCTTCCAAACTCGCCTCTTAACCATCCTTTCCTCACTCATTCGTTCTTCATGACCAAACCATGTTCTTTATTCTATATATCATAAATGTAATAAATAGTGTAAATATTTTACATATATCAATTTTTTTTTATATTTCAAAAATATCAAAAAATTGCATTGAAAACACGAATTAAGCGAGTACAATACCGCGAACAATGTACAGGGCGGCGTACGTGGTATGCCTATCGTAACGCAAGTCAAGCATTTTTTAAGTTTAACAGATTGTTAGTTAACTTTGTAAAAACCACTACCAGATTTTAGGTCTACCGGTTTCGAGACGTACCCGTCTCTTCGTCAGGACCAAGACACTACACCACTACATTCACAACACTACACACCTCAACCATAGTATTGTTACACTTCCACCAATAATTGATCGCATGCGTGTTAGTCTTGTCAGGGACAAATATGCACTGAATAGCCTAATGAACCATCAGGGATCTACCGAAAGAGAGTGAGAGGGGACGGGGTCTAAAGCGGGTGTTACCCCATCTTTTGTGAACATTAAATTAAACAAAGGGCTATATGGAAAATTATATTGGTTGTTAATTAGGGGTGCTCTATTATTCACCGAATTCATCGAATTGATTTTAATCAGTCCACGAACTGGTTATATTCTGAATATGGGAGAAAACTTGAAAATTGAACGAATTAATGCTGTCAAAATAAAAATATCCGTATCGTACGCTTCCGAAAGATACGCTGCGCCAATTGAACGGTCCATTTTGCACGTATCAAATTGTATTCCTCCCCAGTCGAAAGTCCCGCGCGGACGCCTTCATATTTTCTTTTCCAACTTTCGATGGCGCGTTTTTTCAAATGCAAATTTTTTTCCTTCTTTTTTTTATTAGCATCCAGGGAAGTCTTATCTGTATTACGGGAAAAGGTAAATATTTTTTATTAGATCGCTCTTATTGGTTTACATGTATATTTTATATCGCCTTTATTTGTTTTATCTGTCCCCACTGACTTTTATAAGAATAAAATTTGTTGCAACTAAGAAAACATACATAATAGTCACCTTCAAAGCAACGTTATCTGGAAGTAATAACTAGAAATACTATTTCTTATCGCAGCAAATGTTTTGATTTGTATTATGATCAAAATAAATTCCTAAATTTTTTTTTGTCGATCTATTTGCAAGCTGCGGTGTTATCATAACAAGGGACTTTGCTACGTTGATCATTTTCTTCCAATCTGTAAAATAATAAAATAGTCCATTACGTATGAATTACTTACAATTCAAAATATGTTGCATTATGTTAATAATCTTTGGAACACTTTTAATAAAACAAATTTTAATTATGTGGATAAACAGGTACTGCTTTGTTTTTAAGGTGATATTTAACATTTTATTTGTCTAATTTGATACTTTTAATTCATTTAGTGTGTTGCCACTTATTTGGACTGTGTATAATTTTTACAGTTCACTAATTAAAAAAAAGTGACTCTAATTCGAAAAATATTACTAGATTCGTGAGAACCTTTTAGCACATTAAATATTGATACTAAGTAACGTGCTAGACAAAGAAAGTTATGATTAAAACTTGTTATAAGTACGGCTCTCGTAACTCAGTGGGCATGACACTGGTTTTTCACATCGAGAGTTATAAATCTGATTTACTCGAGCCTGGGAGTTTTTGTGATGTGAATCGCTTCAGTATTTTGGCCTTGTGGCCTGTTAAAAAGATAGAAATTAAAAACGCAGTGTAATATTGAAAGTAGTAAAGTGGTTATTTTTTTGTGTGGTCAGTTATTTCGTGTGTTTGCATAATTAATAAACTCGAGTCAAAACAAATCAAACCACTTTTTAATTCTTTTTTTGCGGTTCCTTATCATCTGGTATCAATTGCATCCGCTACTTGTTTAAAACATAACACATACAATCTACCATCAAAATAAATGTGATTTTATATCGGGCAAACAACTTTCAAGAAATGAGTTGAAGTAGAAAAAACGGTCCCTTATCAGAAAGTATGACTGACTCACATGTGGAAAAGTGTCGACAAAATATTGATGTTATAATCGATTGGAAACTAGCAATAGTATCATAAGTTTTACTGTGAACATTGTCTTTTTCTGTATATAATCCAATTTGTATTGCATGCCGCCAAAATTGGGCAATTTCTTTAAATTTCTCAAATGGTTGTAAAAAGCACAAGGTTACTTTTCGATTACCAATTACATTTTTGATTAACCTTTGACTTTTTTGCTTTGGGCGCAGACTGACGGAAAGGTAAATCAATAGATTGATTTCGTAATTCGGGTCTCGTCGCTCGCGAAGGTGATCTTGCACCGCGGACAAGGAACAGTACGCGCGTGCGGCACACAGGCCCGCAGCGCACGGCCGCGGCTCATAGCGAACGCCCGTCACGCGCTTCCTTAACCGAAATCTGCTAGCATAAATATTGATGGGGCGCAACTGTTTTCGATCAGCTTTATCGTTTTTATTTAGTGTGCTCTCTCATTCGATTGTCCGAATCTCGTCTCCCTGTCGCAATTTAGTCTCTTCTCTTTTTTCTTTTGTTCGATTCATATATCGCAAACGAAGACCGCTTGCATCACGAACGTGTCCGCCGACACGGACTCCAAAGCCGTATAAAGCGCAATTTTCAACTTTTAATTCGAGTGAAATTCATTTCGGAAAGAAAAAAGACCACTGACATTAAATTTCCTTGAATATTTTCCTTTATGTTTTTATATATTATACACGCCTTACTCTGCTCACCCTTGGCACATATAGTATATTAGGTTTAGAGAGAATATTACTTTTTTAAAATCCCTGCATCATTTAATGCAAGCAATGAAGACTGAAATTTTCCTCTGTCGCCTACACATTGCATCGTACATAAATATATCAAAGTAGTCATACATACGCTGTATACTAACCACGATTTAACTAAGCCAACTAAAATATATTAAACTGACATTAAATTTATAAGTTCATCATAAATGTCAGAATAATTTAATAGCGCTTAAAGTATCAGTAACCTTCTTATGGATTTGGCTCAAAAACTCATGTAAAGGTAACGTAGTTTATGTTTTTCACCATTTTATGTCCATAATAGCTTTATGGTAAGGTATGGCTTTCTTAATTTCTCCCCCAGCGTACAATTTTTTTTTCAAAATTTTTTTTCGCTAACAGTGAATCTAAAAGTAAACGTGAACGTTGCTTGTGTGCATAATGCTTGCTTGTGCGGTCCTCGTAGCCCAGTGGGCTAGTGGGCAAGATACTGTCTCCTCACACCGAGGGTTCCGGGTTAGATTCCCGGTGAGGTTACAATAGGTCTTTGTGATATACTCAAGCTTGGGTGTTTTTTTGTGACGCAACACTTAAATGCGTTTGGTGTGTAATTCGATCTATTGGTCTATAGAAACGTTTAAAAAAATGTTATTTATTACATTTCGAAAATGCATACATCAACGTACCAACACTGGCACACAACAGCAATAATCGACAAAATAATTAATACCATATTCAGGCGATCACCGAATCCGGACGGCCATCCTCGGACATTTTATATTTTTATTTTATCCTCAAAAGTTAAGTGTGTTTTTCCCGACGAAAGATGAAAGAATCCCCGACAGCGGCGCGCCGGCTGCACTTGTCAAATGCCTTCGCTTTTGGGGGCGCGCCTTGAATAACACTGCCCACGGAGAGAACTTCGCAATGTCACCCCTATAATCATTTACAAGGCCTTCGCGTACTTCGTCGTTTTTCAATACGCCGAGAAGAGCGCAGTGCACGTCGTGGATTGGTTCGTGAGTTGATTTTAATTAAATCCAAAAACTGATATTCTTCCCGCTACCCGCACGCTTGCGGATTTGGTGAGTGCTACCAAAAGTGGCAGTTATTTATTTAATTTAATATTTTATTAATTATAATATCAACTTAAAATACTTTTAATTTTAAAAGCGTAATATGTATATTCTTATTAAGCTTTTTATTGAGATGAATGATACTGATTATACCTACTATCTGGTCCAAGTATTTTGCAAAAAAATGAATTTGAGTGGATTTTCGTATTTCTCCGTAGAGTCCCAGGTTTCGCATACACATTGGTTTCATGGTTCGAAATATTATATAAGTTGTTTCATTTTCACCACGGACCTTTTGTTGTGCTGTCAGTGGTAAAGATTTATTGTTATTTTTTAATTACATGAGACAGTACCATTGATAAAAATATACATAAAGAAGTGATTTTTTATATAAATAAAAGAAAAATTTGAATACACATTAGTAGTAGTAGTAACTCAAGTAGTAAAAAGAGAAGATATGTAGGTAGGTACATATAATACTTATAATTACAATAGTTGCTAATTAAAGATAAAAAAACAAAGAAGAAATGTAAGAACATAGTAAGAAATTGAAGTAATAAAGACAAAAGCTAAATGTAATACTAATAATTACAAAAATTATAGACTATTGCAATTATCTGATAGAGATTGCTTAAAATCTATTAATGAATCAGAAGAATTATCTGATATGTACCAATATATAAGTATTTCCCGATTTGTGATACATAGGTGAATTGTAGAGATAATTCGTATTGACTATCGCAGTTTAATGTTATTCTTGCCTAGTGTTCCAAAAAGGGATGTGATAGAAAATTAGTTAGATCTAAACTATTGAAATAATTGTTAACAATTTCGAAGAGTAATCGAATCTGCCATTTTGCTTCAATCAAATAATCAATTTAATTTAAATAGGAACAATAGGAAGCGTTTATGTCCACTGTTGATATCTGTAATTTTTAAAATTAATACGTTTTAAAAATTTGTGCTGGACTCGTTCACGTCGCCACCAACTAGATGAATGAACCTGGCAAAGTCTTCAACCAACTTTAACATCTTGGACCCACGGTATCACACATGATACTCGGATATGTACCGTTCACTTGTCAATAAATAGCTCATTTAAAATTTATTTATCGAGGTCAAGATTTGCGCCGTCGCTAAAATTTTTTTTTTATATATTTATTTGCTTTTTTTTTTTTTTACCTTTTTTTACCAGTTTTGTTTACTGTACTTTGTTTAACCAGATACTTACTCTGAGTTGGTGTTACACAACATACCGCTGTAAGAAGAAGAATACCGCAAATTGAAACAGATGGCGTCTATAAGTTTTGGCTGAGGTGCTATCGATGACGATGCTGCTCTGCATAAATAATTAAGAGAAACAAGAGTATTTTTTAATCTCTGGAATTTGTGTAATTTATACATTCTTGCGATGTTTTATTTTTACAAAGCGATCGCCCGTCGGCGATAGCATTACCAAATGAAACACGTGTTCCCCCCGGGCCGGCCCGCGCGGAGCTCGCAGCGCGGCGCCGTTTTGCGATACTTTATTCTGTGCAACGCTGCGAAATCGGATTTTCTCCGCAAGTGGATGCTGGAATATAATATATATTTAGTGGTGGTTATTCTTCCCAAAGTGCGATTCCCGCCTTCCAGAAAACGTCGTTTGTTCGGCGGTAACTTTATTTGGATTGTTATTGTATTCCGCCGGTTTTGCGGTGCGGGCAAGATTTTTGCCATCGTGAATGGTTTCTCTATATTCGTTGAGCGATGGTGGACACGCTGTTTATCTTTTGGGGGCTTTCTTTGCTTTTACATATTGACCCCGAAACGTTTTTCTCCCGCTTTGTAACGTTGCCACTCGGCCCATTTGCGTATAATATTGTTCGTTAATCGTATAACGGTTCTTTAGTATTTCATGGCGAAGCATTTGGATATTTTTTGTGGTGTTCTTCTTCTTCTTTTTCAATTCCAACCAACATCGAGCCTTGGCCCTACGAGTATTTTGCCTCCGCATTTATGACATATTTCTTGATTTTATTTTCTACTGTTCCAATTTTCTCAACCTGTAACATTTTATTCGTATTTTTAATATTTTTAAGGTTATTTATTTTAATGAAACTTTTCATGAACTTTGTTTATTTAACCACTTGTGTTTATATACGAATTTAACCAACCGGTTTCGGAAACAATAATTTCATTCATAAGGATGATAAAAAATGCTAAACATACAAATCTGCTATATGTTGTATACTGAAATATCAGTGTAGAGAACGCTCATCAGACCAGTGCTCAAGTACGCAGCTGAGATATACTTACCAAGATATAAGAGACCCTGGACTTTTTTGAAAAGAAAATTTTGAGACGTATCTTTGCACCGCACCGGTTCTAGACAGTAGACTTTGGCGCAAGAGCTAAAACAATAGCTCTATACTTTGTTTAAGGAACTGAGCGTCACCAAATATATAAAGTTGGGAAGACTTCGGTGGTTGGTTCATGTGGAAACAATAATTGAACAAAAAGCACCGAAGTCCCTACTGAATTTAAGACCAGTGAGGCGAAGACAATTACCAAGGCCAAAACTAATATGGAGCGACAATATTGTCAAAGATATATCTGCTTTGGAGATCCAACATTGGAGAGAGATGGCACTAGACCGAGATCAGCGGAGGAAGACTCTTGAAGAGGCCAAGACCCACCAGGGGTTGTTGAGCCAACAATGATGATGATATTTTGTACAATGTACTTTAATGTCACACTAGAATTAGCCAACAGCATCATTTTTAATAATCTGTGTGTTAAAAAATTAAAATTAAAACTTAATATAATCTTAACGCAATTTCCCTTCAAATTGTTGTCACAATCATTTGGCAGCACTTTGTACTTTCTATAGGCAAAAAGTCTCCGTTAAATTTCCAAGTTTGCTTTGTTGATTTGTTGCATTGTTTAATATAAACAAATTAAATTAAATTAGTGCTTGTTAATCTTGAAAATATCCTATGATCGTCGGTGTTCTGGTTTGTGGAGGCTCTCCCCCGCCGTTAGGTCCGGGTAACGGCCACTTTTCATGTGACAACATTACGTCCGGCCGCGGCCCGTGCCGTAAAGTCGGATCCACTCACCATAAAAGACTGCTCTCCAGCCATTATGAAGCGGGGGAAGTATGTACATCAGCACACTGTACCGCGGCGTTTGTTGGGCCAAATGCTTCCAAAAGATGCAACGTAAATGGTCTGACCATTTTCACAAAGTGGCCGGATATGAGGTGCCGGACATACACTCGCCAATTATTTTAGGCGAGTAGTACTTCATTTGGTATTTATTGTTATTATTTGTAGTTCTTATATTGTTATTAAATGTGTTGGAATTTGTGTAGTTCTAGTTTAGTTTGTTGGTCTAGTGATTAAAGCATATATGATGGCAAACACGATTAAATTTAAATTTACGGGAGACAGAGATATTAGTGAAAAATCGGTGGTTTAATTTATAAGCATTATTACTTCTACGCTTAAAGAGGCCCAATTGATAAAGTGAAACACTTCGCAAAATACTCAGGCTCGGTAAATCACATAGATTAAATGTGACCTCACCGGGAATCGAATCCGGAACCTTTGGTGTGAGATGCCAGTATCGTTCATTCCCACTGGGCTACAAGGGCCGTTACTTTATTGTCCAAATCTACAAGACTTATTTTGCCATCTCTAAGATGTCTCTTAGACAATTCAGGAGCTATATATGTACTGAAAATAATAATAATAATAATAATAATACCACTGTATAAAAAATCATGCAATTCCTATATCCTAAGAAAATTTCGTCTATAATGGGTTAAAGTACAAAGTAAAAAAATCATACAAACAGTGAGAAATGTGAGTATTAAATATATGCATACGATGGAATTTATATCCGTACATCAAGACTTCTTGCAGTAGGTTATTTTTCGCTTTTCGAACAGTTCAATAGATTTTCATCTGCGATTTTTTAAATGAAATATTCCGTGTAAAGTGGACGCAAATAGAGTTTCACGGTAGAGTGGAAATAAACAGATGCCGCGTTCCGCTAAACCGCCGCCGCATTAGGGGCTATTGAGCAATCCGCCTCGGTGTAACGAGATAAAGCTCCGAGTTTATTTTCTTTGTCCGCCCACAATTTCCTCGTGAATAAAGGCCCTCCGCTCATTACGCCGGGATGAACATACACTTTTATTAAATTATAGCTCATCTTCCCTTTTTATCCATTACGCCTCTTGGCCGCGTGCAGCGCACTTTTTCTCGTTATTTTTGTTATATTATGTGTAGTACGAAATGGCCGACGTAACGACGTAATCGGGAGCCGTTTTCGGCCGTTACCACTGCCCTGAGTTGATTTCTACAGCGGAATGTCACTGTCATGACCTGTTATAGGCGCTTTGTGGCTTTGAGGGTTGTACTTAATCTCTTCGGATACTTGTGTATTATTTTGTTCTGCTTGTGGGTGATAATTCTGAATAATGTGTTTATTTTTATCCAAAGAATTGTTACTTGTGACGCGTAAATACTTTCGCGTAAAAACATTGCACATAACCTTTATATTGAATCTTATTATATAACATTATATAAATTTACGTAAAAATATTCAACACAATCATCTGTCCAGTCGTACTTACAGTATATTACATAAATTGTAAAGAACTAATATCTTGCTTTAAATACGTCAGTAAAACAGGTAAAATTTTAAACAATTTCTGTTTACTTTGCAGCATATGTTTTGGTGATAATAACAACAAAGCATTTTGCGACATGTTATTTTTTTCGTCCATTAATCGATTGATTTTGCGTAATTAAAAGTACGCCCGCGAAGCATAATCCAAGAACTATGGTCCATATAACAAATCTTGTCTAAATGATTTATATATTTTTCGTCAGGTATAAATTAAATATATGCATACGATGGAATTTAACATGAAATGAAATGTCAAATATACGGTACAACTTTAAAGTGTAATATTTTATTTTATACTTATTTAAGCGTCAATTCTCTTTAATTTTGTAATCAGGACAATCAATTATATCCTTTCGAACTCACTATAAGGATAACAGAATCTGACGCTAGTAACAGGATTTTACGGAAAATAAATAAAAATATTCGATTTTATTATTATTGTTATTATTACCAGACGTACACCCGTAAAAAATCACGGAACATGAAATGGTTCACGTTTTTGCTAAGCCCTAGTATATATCGTATATTTTTGACGGTTCACGGAGAGGTTCGCGCCCTATTTCCATCCATGTAATTTAGTTTTTTCCGTGAATTTGAATGTGAATGTACACAGATGAGCCGCCGCATCGTGAGAAATAAATAACTTGGTTGCATAAATGATCGATAAATTTTATAGACATCAAAGGTTTCGTGGGTATGTAAAACATTTTCAACTTATATTTTATCCATCAAAGAAGAAGGCGCCACTTTTCGCATATACTAAATAAGTAACTTAACTTAAGTAGTACAAAGGATTTTGTGTGGGATAATTTATCTAAATATCTTGAACTTTTGAAATACCGGCTCATAATCTTCAACATTTAAAGAGAATTAGTTATTACACCTCGGTTATCCGAAACGTTAAAGATCTTAAATTAATATTAACATAAATTTTTGGAAGGCATACTAAGTGCCAAAACTGATTAAGAAATCACATAATATCTTAATTTATACCTAGTATTTCGCCGGGGCGCATAATTAGATATTCATTTGCATGCAAATTAGTACTGTGCCAGGTTTCAGCTCACATCCCCGGGGATTCCCCCGAGTCACATTAAGTTGCAGTAAATCTCGTTAAGTTTAGACTCGGTACACACTGACTTGGGTGGCACTGCCGCAGATCTAGATTCCAATGTTGAGCAACGTGGCATTTACATAATTCCACAGACTATCAATCTTATACATTTTCTCTACTGCTTCTTTTGGATTTTTGCACATTTCCACCTTGCTCTTTTTCAAAATTATATTTTGTTGTCACTTTTGTGTGGTCTTCTCCAATTTTTTTTCAATTTCTTAGGGTTTATGATTTTTAGAGTAGGTACTCTTGTTGCGGCTAAGATGACCTTTTCTACTTTTACGGGTTCATCCGCGCTGATTGCTTTAGCAGTTTTACTAACTACCTTAATTTTCATAAGTGTTTTTTTTATACTAACGAATCTTGTGTGGAAAGTGTATTTATATTTACCCGTTCGTACGACGAGCATCCAAGTGCGGGACGGGTGTTAATTAATACCTCTTATGTGAACTTTTTGTTAATTGCAAAAAAGGTAGTTAAAATCAATCACTGCCTTTAGGTTTCATATTTCATCGTGTAAGGCAGATGTCAAATACTGTAATACAACAATAAAATCAGTCTCGCGTTTTATCACAACAAAGGATAAGCGTTATTTGCACCTGAGCGCTAGCTCGTAGTTGTAACGATCCAAAAATGTACAGGAATGCGAAAAAAACGTATTTTTGCTGCCAATCTAAATATCTGGTTTAGTATTTTTATGACAATATGGAACGTTAAAAATATGAGGTAAAGCATATAAAATGGTTTATTTTTTTATGCATGTAAGTGGTGAAAATAAAATGCATTTATATTGATATTAATTATATTAAAATGGTTCATATGTAGGGAATCGAACTCCAGATGAAATGCGTTTTATGGTTTCAGTAGTAGGTATTTACGATTGTGTTATAACTATTGGTTTTTTTATGTTATACTTTTATGTAATAATATTTTTTTATTGAAAATCTTCATTGGTTTTGAGATAAAGCGAATTTAGGAAAACATTTTTTTCCGCGAAACCCTGGTTTTTTACCCGCTATACGTTAGATTAGCTCACGAAAGTGCTCTATGAAAATGTGTTAATAATTAATACATACATGAATATTCTAGAGTAAATAAAATTATGTGTAATAAATTATTATTCACTTAAGACTATTGTTTATATTTTCATGTACGATGTGTCGAGCTCATTCGAATAATCAGGACGTAATCCTTCCTGGGCAATATGTGTTTGTAGCGGTCTTCCCCATCCGCGCATGCCGCGTATTATAAAGCTTTTGTGTTTTAGAAAATTTCTTGACGTTTGCCACATTACACGTCGTTTATTAGATTTTTGCAAGCTCGGCGCAAGCATGGTGTTGTATGTTTATGAGCGCATCACGAGTGCGCTCCGCCCGACGGAGGGTAATGAGTCGAGGGAGATAGTTCCTTGTTAAAGTAGTTGTCTGCTACCCGGGCTTCAGCGCTCGCGTAATAATTGCGCATGGATGCGAGATATCTTGCTTGTACTGTCTGCATCTTCGGTGCTCAATACTGTAGAGCACTTGTAATAATTACGCATGGATGAGATACAATTTGCTTGCCCCGTTTTATCTCTGTTGTTCAATATCATCGTGCTTTAAATAAATAACTTGAGAGACCGGCTAAAATAAACATTTTGCCCAAGAGATATGGAAAAAAATAGATTGCTCGTATTTTGAAAAAAACAATATTGATATTTCTATGTCTTGTTACAGTATATTATTATAGTTATTGTATAACATTTTATTCGACAGATTTGAAATTAATGAATTCAATCAATCAGAAAGCTCCAATACGTGAATAAACGTTCAGTTTTTCACAATTTGTAAATAACTTAACGTTTGTTACTGCATTGCAATGTTACACAGTAACTATCAAGACACCAAAAAACAATATTGCTATTTTACTAAAAAGCAATATTGCTATTTGCTGAATATGTAATATAAAATATATTTCTTATCAAAGGAAATAATTATTATACTGTGTAGTGTGTTTTATATGTGTAATGCTCCCTATTTTTTTGCTGGGGTACTACCTGAGTTTGTTTTTTTTTATTCACGATTCCTCAATTGTGGTTTATTCTAACTTTTCATAAATTATTTTCCAATATGTATGTATGTGTATGATTGATATAAATCATAGGTTGAAGGCGTTATTCCAATTAATAATATTGCTAAATAATTTATATGTTCATTTTTTTTATTATTATTTCGTTATTTACTTCATATATGTTTTTATAGTATATTACATGTTTTAAAAAATAATTTTATTATTTGTTTTAATCTACTTATATTTGATTAATTGCACCTACATGTCTAGAAATAAAAACTATTCCATCGTCAGGGTGTTTTATATACGTTTTATTATTTTGCAAATCATTTATTAGAAAATGATCACAGTTTTGATAAAGATTAGGGACTTTCTATTTTACACATAAACAATTTTAGTCTGAAATTGAATAATTAGAAATTAGTAAAGCATGTTACAAAATATTACTAATAATCAATTAAATTTTACTACTAGTCCAATTCTAAAAAAATTTCCAATAATTTTGTGTAATCATTCAAGAACTTCAGCAATAATATTTAAAATATATTTTTTAAATAATTTAGAAAACCAAAACAAAATACATCATTCATTGTGATATTTTGACATGTATAAAACACCCTGACTATGGAAGGGTTTTTCCGAAACATGTAGGCGTAATTAATCAAATATAAGTAGATTAAAACAAATAATAAAATTAATTTCTTTAAATATCAATCTACAAAGTTGCTCAACCAATTGAAAAAAAATCATTTTTACATCAAATATATTTGTTATAGATTAATACATTATTTTGATTGTATCAACATTGTAAGCGAACACCCTTTCTAAACACGAACAGTTCTGTTTTCTTACAGAGGTAGCACGTAAAATCTCTAATGTTATAATCATTAATAAATAAATGCTCATCAATTCAAATATCTCTTAGTACTCATGCAAAATTATCAACAAAAAAAGTATTGAAATTTATCGTTCTGAAGATCATAATATAGATATGCATTTCAAATGGATATTTGAGAGAGTTGATTGCTGCTACCTAATTACATAGGGAACCAGAAATAATAATGAAGTTCTGATACTTGTTGTAAGTCTGTTATTATTTTTAATGGGACGGCGCTCATGCATTATGGATATTCCGGCCCGTTCTTGTTAGAAGCACCCCCGTTTCTATTGTTGGGAGAGTGGTTATTGTTATGATTAGTTTTTATATTAGTTAATATTATATTTTATTATTACTCACTGACATTATTTTTATGTTTTTTCGTAATACTATTTGTACACAAATGTATTATATTTGTTCAAAATGTTTTACGCGTATAACCTCACTTAAAATCTAACGTATTATCTGTCTTCATTCTGTTAACTCTTTTATTAAACTAATTTATTGTTAGGTATATTTGTTTGGATTCTTATTTGATGATAAAAAAGCAAATTATACAAACGATTCAATTAGGAAGACATACAGAAAAATGTATATATCAAAAAAAATAATTTACTAACCCGGGTAACGGAATCCTGTGAAAATTTTGATTTTTATAATATTGAGGATAGACAGCTAAAAGGGCGTTAGTTTATTTTTTGAACTTTACAGGAGAGCAAAATAAAGTTCTGTCAATCTGATTTTGTCAATATTTCTTTTATCATTGACCGATTTTCATATTCATATTCGTTTATCCAAAACGAATGTAAATAGTAAAAGAATTTAAATTTAAATAATTTAATAGTTAAAGAAATATTGACACAATCAGATTGACTTTATTTTGCTCTCCTGTGAAGATCGATGAATTTTAATGAATCTGCAGTGAATTCCGAGAACCTTTGAGTTCTACCTAAATGGTGCCAGGATGTATGTATTCTTTTTTGTAAATCAAATCTTGAATATCTTGAATGCAACTCATAAATATATATCGAGAGTAGAAAGCCAAAAGGGCGTTAGTGATTCGAACTTCATAGGAGAACAGAAGAATGTTTTGTCAATCTGATTTTGTCAATATTACTTTCATTACAATATCAAACGATTTCCATGTGCGTTTTGGATAAAAAAAAAATGGAAATCATTTAATAATAAAAGAAGCATTGACAAAATCAGATTGACAGAACTTTATTTTGCTCTCATATAAAGTTCGAAATAATCCTCGAATTATTTTTGAATTAAAAAATACATTATTTTTATATTTGTTATCATTTAAATTTGTTATCATTATAAATAAACACATTCTTTGATAGTTGCGGATTTCTCTTCGGGTTTTTAAATATGATATAATCATTTAAGACTATTCAATGAATTGAGGTCTTTACAATAAACGGGCATCCTAATGTAGCGGATGACGGACGCAGCCCCGATTGTTTAATGCGCTGTTTTACATTAACTGCAGACTTTTAACTTGCTCAGAATTGTACATGCAAATTCGCTGGCTGTTTTGGCTTCCGTTCAGAATTCAGTTCACGCGATTTCTACAAGGGTGGTATAACAACCTTCTTCCAATTTCAATTTATTTTCTTTTCATTGTCTTAATAAAATTATCTCTCCTCTATTGAGATGTTCGCATTTTTTCTAGCGTTAACACAAAACATTTTGATCTTTTCGGTTTTTGTATTTTTTATGTTGGGTTTATTGGAAACAATTTTTTTCTTTTCTTCATACTGACGGACATCATATGTTTTAAAATTACTTTATTTTGTAAGGGATGCTTCTTTTTCATTCAAGTTAATGGGTGATGTTGAAGATGGAAGTTAGACGCTATGGGGCATTGAATGAACTGCTTTGGGATATTATTAAGGATCTGATCTTGAACTCGCCAGCTAGATAGCTTCAACAAGATAATGATAAAATTTCAATTCCATATTTTTTTATAACAGATATTGCTATACCTTTGTAGAAAGTTGAGACTGTCATATCAAATGAAGGAAATTATCTGAACTAATATTTCCAAAAAAATGTTGCATTTTATAATCAACCAAATATTAGAATTTATACATATATACAAACCTGAAGCTGTGTATTGTCCGGGTGCGTTTTCATCACGTATATTTTCAATTATTTTGTACCATTTATAATATCATTATTCTCAATTCCACCGTTTGACTCACGTACAATTGGAATACTGTACAAAGGGTTTAAGCCGACATCTGGATATGGTATGGTGAGACCACGAAAACAGTAGCTAAGTTTGGCGCAGTTCCCGACCGCCATCATCGGTGACTTTATGTGCACTCCTTTTTTATTGTAAACGTCGAAATCTGAAAATAATGGAACATTTATTTTACCGTTTGTTCGGAGCGTGACTTTATTTAGTAAAATGTTTTTACCAGCTTGTACCATTTACCAACTGTTCGCCTCGTTTGAAAACCTGTAGTTAGTGCTCTTTAATTTCTCCGTTGATTGTAGTATTTACACGCCATCACAGTTATTACCCAAATTAGTAGCAGCCTTTATTTATCGGTATGGAAATACATCGCCACGATTGTTAACTCCAATATGCCCGGGGACTGTGTTATTATTACGAGCATGGGGAAATTGCTTGATGCAGGTGTTTTCAGCTCCGTTAGCGGTCGTGTGAGGAATTAAAATCTTTTCATTTATGGTAGTAATGAGCGCGACTTTGTCATGATAAAAACACAAATGAACGCAATTTGTATTTAATTTGAGAATTTATAACTCTTACACCTTTATTTAAGGCGATCGTCCGACAATGTGAGTGATATTTACCACTTTTTCTCATATTTCTTTTAACTCCTTTTTTTTAAACTCTTTTTTAAAATTTTAATTTATTATTATTATTATTATTAATAATATTATTATTAATTTAAAATTTCTTTTAACTCTTTTTCTTTTAACTCCTAGCGTCTGCTTGCTTGTCTGACGAAAAAACTTTGGATCGATTTTTAACGTGCCTTTTCCCGTGCTGAAACTTTGCAGGCAGACTCGTGGAGACGATATAAATGATCTTTCAAATTATCGTTAAAAAAAATTAATAATTATAGTATAATTTTTTTTTTGAAATTTTTTATTACTCCCTTTCGTAGCGTCGCCCGACTCGAGCTCAACGCATAGGGTAAGCGCTAAACCTGTTTTAACTAGGAAATGAGAAAGGGAGTATAATAAAAACTTGGTTTTTATGGGTTAGTTTTTCTCTTGCATTTTGTATGGAAAAATATCATATTAATATTTATTCATTGGGTTCCATGTATTTTAATTCAATTACCGAAACAACGATATTTTAGAAATGAAGGAAATTTCTCAATTTTTAAATAAGACTGTATGGGCTGGTCTTTTTTTCAATAATATTAGTAAGTGAACGATTATCTTTAAGAATAAAAAATTATTTTTAAATCGTTCAGCTGGTTTTCTTACAATTTATATTTTAAAAAAAAACTGTTTTTAAAAAATAATTTATTTTTGAGTTAGGTTTTTTCAACTCTTTTTAAATAGTTGACAACTTTTTGAAATCAATAAATTAAGAGAATAGAGTTTTCATAGGTTTCCATGCGAAAATGTGAAACAAGATTTAAGAGAAGATAACGAGTATAATTGGTAAATGTCGCTCGCATCAGCAGATGATCCCCATAAAATAAAAACAACGCGTCTTATGGAAACGAATAAATTTTATGAAGTTGGTTTTCCATATACGTAACTTATTTTCACGCTTTAACACTAAAGTCGTTAAGTTTCGTGTCGAATGCATTTTATAGCACATTTTGTTTTCAGAGCGAATTATACACCCGTGCACTGTTTATC
Source organism: Agrypnia vestita (assembly GCA_016648135.1). Lineage (NCBI taxonomy): Eukaryota > Metazoa > Arthropoda > Insecta > Trichoptera > Phryganeidae > Agrypnia > Agrypnia vestita. The sequence goes on along the minus strand of JADDOH010001087.1, from coordinate 44,790 downwards.
ACGAAATTTTCCGTTGCGGGCCGTTGATTTTCTGCTATGACTAATGAAATAAATATTAAATTTGATAATGTGTATTCTACAAGGCACAAAAGAGTTGTGTAAAGATTTTTGACAACAGTTGAAATGGCTGATTTCTCACACGGCGAGGTTTAAGTCCCACTATATATCTAAGCGATTTTCTAAATCCTAGGTGTTCTTGTGATGTATTTCGTTTTAATAGTTGCCCTTCATGACCCCCTACACCTCATGACGTGTGAAAAAATGGAAAAAAAGATAAAATGGTAGCCTGTATGTAATATAAAAAAATCCGTAACATATTTCTTAACCGTTTAATTAAATTATCGCAAAGAAGATGAATTAAAAAATAATCATGAGGGTCCATTTAATGACTATATTTATATATATTTTTTAAATATTATTTTACAATTTTTAATTATGAGCCATTTTCAATATTCACGTTGACGTGGTTTCCCGCCACTGTGCAGCACCCTAAAATAAGCGTCTCGGATTTGTATCGCCGCATGCCCATACGGCAGAGAGCACGCAGTCGGTATAAATTTTCATAATTTTCGAAATGTACGGAGCCGCAGTGAATGGAAAATGTTTTATTCCGACCGTTTATACTCACTATACGATAACAATGTTTCTATTCAAAGTCAGATTTATCCCGACATATTATTATTATTATTCGAGGGTAGTGGAGCCTCGGATCCAGGACTGGCGGCGGACCGCCCGCCAATTTACTGATATTTTATGCTTTATTTGGCTCTCCTTGAAACTTATTCCTCAATAAATATCTGAGACAGTCTGCAGGATGTATTGCTAATTCAAAAAAAAAAATGTTATTCCATGAAAGTTTTTTTTTGTTGCCACTTCTATGGCCATTTGACTTCAACGGTTGTGAAGTGAATTGCGTCAAATATTTGAAACAAATCAGATAAATAACATATACAACTTTAAAAAAAATTATAATGCGTGGTTGTTTTTAGGGCAATGAACGTTGCATTGTGTAAAGTGATGACAACTTAAGCTGGCTAATACAACGAAGTCGAAAACCCTATAAAGACTTCTGTACAGGTCCCCCTTTTAAAGAAATTCGTGTCTGTGAGATTTCTATAATTTATCTTACTAATTGACAAAATAACTTTAGTTTTAAATGTTTCGTTTAGCGATATTATGCTTTCATTTCCAATTTTGCGCGCGTGTGATAACATTTTACATTGAAAAAAATAGTGCAGCTAAATTTGTCTTTTACTGCCCAAGGTTCTACAAATGATTTTTTTAATATTTTGACAAAAATGAATATTGGTGTCACAACAGGTTTATGATGAAATAAGGTATATACTATGTAAATCGATTATATTACTATAGACTCTCGAACGAGTGGTCTCCTACCCATGGATCAATGTATATTTCTTATACCGCCAAGGTATCCATACCCTCAGGACTAAACTCGTTGTCGGAGTTCACGCTCAGAGGCAATTAATTATTATCAATGTAGAGCGGAGCCATGCGCACTTAAAATTATTTGTTATATCAAAGTACTGTAAAATTGTACACTCTACAAGTAAATCCTACGTCTGTTGCAAATCTATTTCTAGTTGAATTGTCAATAACGATTAGTGATACGGTTTGCAGTGCATTTGAGATTTGCGTTTTTCTTACTATCTTTTCTAGAATAACTTTTTTTATCGGAAATATTCCGGCGAGTTCATAGAATTAAATTTGTCCCACGTATTTTTTATATGCCATCTCTCTTTGTTTCCATTAAATATGCGCCACCCCGGCTACCCCTTCCCCCACACATAACCCACATACCTATATCGGTACCTAAGATATATTTATATTTTTACCTGTAGATGAGATTATCTGTATTTCTCGAAAATAGTAGTGTATCCTTAAACTCTAAAGTGATATTATACAAGTGTTTTATTTATAAACTAGCTGTGACTCGTAAAAAATGACGGTACTTTTACACGCCGGTTTTTAAAGAATAAGTATTTACTTATTTTTAACCGAAACTCATGAAATAGTAATAACGACTTTTATCAAAGTATTTGAATATTTTTTTATATTTCCCCTGCCGGTTACTACCGGCTATCGGCTAATGGTACTTATTTTAATCCCTGGCGATTGTGCTGGGTGGAACATGAAATGGTTCGCATCTTTGCTAAGTCCCATATGTACTGTATTTTTGACCGGTTACGGTCATCTGCGGGAGCCACATCTCTTAGTTGCGGCCGGTTCGGATTTGCTGGCCTAGCTGGGTTCAAGCTTCGTCTCCGGCCGTTTAATTTCGTTGTTTTAGCCGTGAATTAGAACGAAATTACGGACGTTACACGAAGTTACAGACAGATTGACGGACAGACGGAATCATGTCATTCCACAAAGTTAATGCCAAATCAATAAATATATAATAGTATACTGTACCGCTTGAAAATTACTTATGTAAATCACTATTATTTTTATAAAAAAATGTATTAGGTCATTTAGTCAATATCATTTTTTTTTTCATTTTAAACCGTATTCAAACTACACGAACGTCGTGTTATTCAGTTTCAGATTTGCGCTACTATGTCGTAATACAATATACATCTAGTGCCGGGCCTGGCGGCCGGGTTGCGTCCCATTTACATTTTTATACGTTTCTGCTTTACGTTGGCATCTTTTGTTTTTTTACGGGGGATAATAAATGTGTAAGCTCTGTTACTCGAAATGTTTATTTTAATCGGGTCGGTTTTTCTTATATTGTATGCGAAGTTGGCATGGAAGGTTCGTTTATCATTCTCTTTTCTTTGACGTCGGTATTTAAGTAATCGTATTAGCATAAATATTTTTGTTTCGCATATTTTATTGTCGTTCTTTCGTATTTTTGTTTATTTGATCAAACATTTTTTACAAGCTTTTTAGATTGTTTTATTTTGATTATCTAAATACGAGTTCATAAATAATTTTATAAATAAGTGAAATAATTGTACGAAGTTGTACTTCGTAAATATAAAAATCAAATTTTATGCGCTGCCATACCGTTTGTCCCATCTGACCCAAATTTTGCATACTTATTCTTTAGGACCCGGCGGGTGACATGGGCGACATTTTCCCCCTCCCCCTGATTATTTTCCGTGCAAATCTGTACCGTTCGATCTGAAATAAATTTGGCATACTTATTCTTTAAGATCCGGCGGGTGACGTAGGTGACATTTCCCCATACATTTTTTTTATGGACCCAACGGAAAACACAGGCCACATTTCCCCCCGGACAAACCATCCACCCCGGCCCTGATGGAAACATTGTTTTTTAGAGTCTTTGCAAACAGTAGAATCCTTGTTTCCTCCCACAACTTATTTTTAACTTAATCCTTAACCCGTGCAACACCGGATACGCTCAGCTAGTAGACATAAATAATACGCACGCAAAAACATTTATTATTATATTAATAAAGAGTCATTCGTTAGTGGTCTTCCCTAATTAAATGTTAATTGAAAAATGTATTGTGATATAAAACCCAATATTATTTTTTACGTCAACCTAAATGTACGTCCCTAACTGTTCTTGAAATTATTATCACCAACCAATTTTACAATATCATAAGCGAGGCATTCGTTTTTTCAGTACATTATTTAGGTTTCACGGTACTTTATTTACAAATTACCTCCTTGTTTTTAGTGGTAAAAAGTCACTTGAAGCCTTCATTCCAGGAGACCACCGAGTTAGTCCTATTTTTATTTCGTTCAGTTTAATTTTAACATTTTGAGATTTTTGGTGTCACACGTATTCCGTGTATAGAAAATTTATCAATATTGAAACAAACAATTGTACAATTAATACGGATCACTCCAAAATTGTTGAGTATTCCAAAAGTAGGTATAACATAATGATCACTGTTGTGATTGTTAATATTTGCTAGTTATCATTGTTATAAAATAAATCATATGTATTATCTATTAAATAAATAAAATAAAATAAGTGAAAAATTCTCTAATAGGTTCGTTACAACTTATGACCGTACATAAACGGAATATGTATTTTAATTAGTACAAGATTTTATTTTAATAACTATAATGTAATGCCGTCCTATTTCGTGTATTGATTCACGCCTAAAAAAATGAATGAAGTAATTATAATCGTAAAATGTTTAAAAAACATAAACATGCCTTACGTGTTTCCATGACTCGGTTCGCTCCGACAACTTTGTGCCTCGCGTGCCGATCGTGCAGTTAAGCTCGCCCGGATTCTCTTTATAAAATCCAAACGGTATTTTTTATGTTTTATATTCTTACGAAACGCCTCTGGTAGATTTACTAGTCGTTTGTTTTTTGCACCACTGTTAATTAATATTTATCGCGCTCGCCCACTTCCCGTTCTTAACTTTCATTGCATGAACACCGTGTTTTAACAGCTGAATTTTGTTGTATCAATTTATGTATGTATCGTGTCTAACATACTTTGTAGGCATCTCAAGTAACGCAACAAAGTATTCCCAGCCTTCATCGTTTCAATATATCGATACTGTTAATTTACGCGTGATCTTATTTCGAATTCCTAAGATATATATAATACGAGAGTTAATGACGAAATTTTTCCTATACCTTAATCTTATATTCTGTGAAAAATATTTTGATACGGTGTCAAATCAATCATTATTCGACCTCTTCGAGAAATAACTTAGAAACATGATTAAAAATTACAATATTAGTTAATATATCCCATTTTTTTGTTCGTATTACCATATCGTTCATATCATATCTGCTCGTACGCATGTCGAAACTTACTAACGACTTAATCATGGCGCGAAGCACGCCGATATACTTGATTTACGCAATGTTTCCCTACGGCACGACTGCGTGCGAACAGTACAATATATACGCAGTTTCACTACATGTGTAGCTTTCGAATTGTCTGTTGTATATTGTAATTTATTTCGTTATTAATTAACATTAGAAAAGTAACAATTTTAAATATCAATTTTCACGACGTAAAGTCAGTTATAATGCTTTACGACGTTGGCAATCAGTTAGCCCTGGGGCGCCTATCCGGGCCTCGAATACACGAGTATTCATATAATACAATACGGTATGAAATTATATTATATAAATACTAATGACAGACGATATGTATCTGCCTTTTGAAGTTAGAAGATTGAAATATATTTATGAGAACTAACCGCAGTAACGTACCGACTTGTATAATTATTTTTATTTTGGGAAAGGTACGTGTATTGTTGTTTTATTTTAATTATTTTTTAAGAGATTTTAACTCGTAAATTTAAAAAGTAGAATAGCTAAAATATATTTAGGTCATTTTACCATACCATATTGCTTCTTTCTTGAAAGTCTTGAACTAATAATATTCATTATATTTACATAAATCAGGGGCGTGTAGTGAGAACAAAAAGCATGACTTTTATTTATTCATTTAAACATAATATTTTCGTTGTCTGTCCGTCTGTCCATCCGTACGTCCGTCTGTCTGTCCCCTTAACTTCGTGTAACGTCCGTAATTTCGTTCGAATTCGCAGCTAAAAAAACGGCCGGAGATGGGGCTTGAAGCCCGGGCCACCAAACCCGAATCGGCCGTTTTACGGATGTTACAACGGCCGCCTCTCCGTGGAGCGCCAAAAAGATGCTACAAATATATACTAGGGCTTAGCAAAGACACGAACCGATGTTTCTTCATTTTTTACGGGTTGCAGCTAGTTTAAACATATTTGGAAAAAAATGGAAATTAAATATTTATCTGGCAGAATGTTATGACATTAAAATCTGAATAATATGTTAATTATTGTAACAGGAATATTACGAGATATAACTCTTATTTCGGTTTATTTTATAAATATGCTTTAGAAAAATCATGCTTATTGTTCCCACTGCACGCCCCTGATCATAAATAATCGTTTCCGTAATGTTTTAAATTAACTAAAATCACGCAAATATACAAAAGAAGTTCTGATTTTTTTAAACTGAATATAATTTCTTCATTTTATATTGTATTAAAATTTTTATGAGTGTCACATTACAGATATACTGGTAGCTAGTTTATTGAAGCCACAGTTCTTAAGCTTTATTTTTTTTATGATTACTAAAATATTATAGTATGTAATGGACTTTTATGAAGTTTATACAGTCCCATAAAAAAACAATTCATTTTTGGCTGAATATAAATTGAACTAATGGAACAAACCAGAAAGAGAAACGAATTTGTTGTTTAGCCCAGGTTTGAACAGAATTTATACTTATTATTTATTATAAATTAACTCTTTCCAAAGATACCATACGTAAATAGGGATTTGCTATATTAAATTTAAATTTTTTATTCTCAGTCTAAATTCACTAATATATTTGTACTTAGTGTTGTAAATATAATAATTATTTAAAAATAAACATAATTATTTCAAAAATATTTTTTTATGTTTCAAGGGAAACAAAAAAAGGCACTTATTCGGGGAGTCAGGCTTTCGAATAGGATAAAATTGACCTTAAAATGAGGGTCCAAAATGATTAGAAGCTAAAGCTAGAATAATATTTTTTAATTGATATAAATTAACTTTGTTAAAACCACTTATTTATTTATATTTTATATTTTTTAATGATTTTTTTGTATTTCTTTGGGCGAAAGGAACAACCGAATGAGTCAATAAAATCGAATTTCGATTTGAGTATGCAGAGTTGTTATTTAGATAAATATCCAACAAGGAAAAGATGAGTCAGAAAAAAATGCTATTATTTTTTTATTTTTTAAAACGGAGCAAATGACATGATTAAAAATTATTTGAAAAAATCGGCAAGAAACAACATCAGTAATCTTATTTTAGTGTTCTTGTGCAAAACAAAACTACTGGTGCAAAAATTAGATAAAAATAACAAAGGCTTTAAGAGATATTTAAGAGAGGCTCCTAAAAACCTGCAGTTTTTACTTATTCAGTTCCTTTCGCCCACAAATTTGTTATTTTTTTTTAATTTGAATATTTCAATTTTAAATAGTGCCATTCTTGAAAGCAAAGAATGTTTTTTGTGTATCACATTTTACGCATCGCTAAATGGATCCCTATGTACATAAATATGATCTTATTCAGTAATTTGCGACCGGTTTTAGAATATGATAACAAGCTATTAAATTTGTATCTACAAGGTCACCCCATCGACCAGTCATTCGTTTTATTGATTTATGATCAATCGTATTCGTTGATAATAAAGTGAAGTGTTATCTTATGGTCATTAATATTATATTTAATGTATGTCAAGCTGTGTGGATGTGTCATCTAGATAATGAATATATCATAGATCATCCCAGTATGTATCCTTGTGTTGATCGCTTTACATGTAATATGCGTTAGATTTTAAATGACCAAAAAATTACAGATGCCAAACCAATTGTCCAAATAAAACCAATTATGTACATTATTCAATAAATAAAATTCTGTCTTAACGTATAATTCATCATTCTAGGTTTGAATTTTGTGTTCCTACATTTACGCATTCCTTTTGTTCTTTTTGCAGGTAAGTTCACTGACGCACTTCTCACCTCACGAAGACACCCTTAATAAAGATCTGCATCATCGTCAATCTGTAAGTTTTCATACTTTTAGTACATTAAAAATTTTATGGATAACAGCATATTAATTATATTATAATGAAATTTTGCGAAAATAAATCACTTCAGAAGTATTGTATTTATTAAATACAATTTATTAAATACAATACTTCTGAAGTGATTTATTTTCACAAAACTTAATTTATTAAAAACTAGCCGTACAGTACACCACTGAAAAATCACGGAGGAGGCGTAAATTAATAGTTCGTGTCTTAGCTAAGCCCTGCTCTTACAATGTGTGGTATATTATATTTTTGGTATATTAAATTCAGGGAGACCTGATATGATGAAAACAATATAAATATAAACAAAAATAAATAGCCGCGGTAGCTATGGCGTTTAGTTGCCGTCCGCGCGTCCGAGGTTCGAGTCTTTCTCTAGCCGTGTAATTTCGTTTTTTGCCGTTAATTCCAGGAAGTTACAGTACAGACAGACAACGAAATTGTTATATTTAGATGTGACTACTGTTTATATCCAGTACTACGCTTATATTTTCGGAGCTCGCACAATATAAATCGAAACAAATAAATCAAACAGAGGAAGTACAATTACACAAACCAATTGTTGCTAAAACGCTTATAAAGATTTTTAAGGATTTATTTTGTACGATTGCTTTCTTGTCCATGCCTGAAAATGTGCCGTAGTGTTATTTACCGAAGGGATCCGCATTATTATTTTTATGCCGCTGCTGAATTAAAATTATGTTATTATCAATTTTTTCGCATCTCGGTGGTTTTTCCTCAACTTGACTTTCCAGATAAATCCCTGGAGACGAGCAAGATGACTGGCTGTCTGCACTCGCGGCACGGCGATGAATTATTCGTATTAATTCCAGTAGTAGATTAATTCCCGTTTTAATAGTCAACCCGGTCCCCCACAGGTGTGCAGCCCGCCCGGCCGCCGCTGGAGTTTTACGACCATAAACGGCAATGTCGCCGGCTGAAATATGGTTTTAATGCCGTCGTTGGACCATAATACGATCGCGTCGGTATTGGCCATTTTTACAACCGCAACAGCTTTTATCGAAGTTTTAATGGCGCGTACGCCGTATCAAACGTGGTACACACACACCTGCCATGAAGTAAATTATCACACCATATTCTTATTGTTATTTTCCAGTCCTTTCCTTATTCATTTATTGCATTACCGTTCTGGATTAATTTTTTTAACACACGTAAGTTATTTCGGAAAAAAATATTTTGTAAAGTAATTGAATAAATTTTGTTATACCTAGGAAACAAAATCATAAGCGAATAAAGTATTTAATTATCCATAGTAAAAAAAAACATTAATGATCATACTTTATTGTAAATACAAAATAATTTCTTCTTCAATTTTTTTTAAAATTTCTTTTGTGGCATCTTTTAAATATATATATGTTTTAATTTATTTTTTTTAATAAAATTATTAAAACTTTGTTTTAAGTGTAGTTTAATTATTATTTTTTTTTTTTTACTTTAGTTTTTTTATTTATATTTATATATATATATTTATAGTTTTAATTATTTTATTTACAAAACAGTTTTATCTATATTTAGCTACCGCCCGAGTAATAAATAACTTACTGAATATAAGATTTGTAATATAAATTTTGTTTCAGAAATATCATTAAATTCAATATCGATGAATAGCATAATATGTGGGATATAAAAGCAAAGACAGCAATATCCAAAATAATTTTAGTGCAATCATCGAAGGATTACAAATTTCTTATGTATTGAATTCGAGAAAACATAGCCTATAAATTTATAGGAAACATGATTATGGAAGGGAAAGATACATACAATTTATAATTCGGTACATTTTAAATTAGTAATCCTCGGTGACTGCATTCAAAACAATTTTTTTGGATATTCCTGCCTTTGCTTTTATACCCCACATATGATATAAATACACATTTATTTAATACTGTGATTAAATAATTGATTTAATAATTGTTTCTGAATACTGCGATTTTTTCCTGTCCGTGTAATAAATGTACGTAACGGAAATAAACAACTCAATTTATAGAAGATATGCAATGAGGTTATAAAAGAATATAGCCGAGCATTACCATTATTGCTAACACTTGCTTTAACCATTTTATGCTAGACTTAAATTGGCACTAGAGCCTTGGCAGACTTACGGCAGTAATAAAGTGCCAAGTTTTAGTGCGACCTCGTTAATGCTGTTATTTTACATTAATCGCCTTTTATTACTTAACCGTCTGCGATAAACTGTTCCCAAACCCTCCCCAGAGTATATATTCAGAACCCTTTCGAGTTATCACAATGAACGATTGGATTCGCTCTCATTTCGGCCTTTTTCTACAATTCAGCCAATCTAAGGTGGGGATAATTTTCAATTTTTGTGACCTTCAGTAAATTCTATTTTACTCTGAATGTAAAAAAAGTACCTAAGAGGCGGTATATTTTTAAAATAACCTATATCCTTTTGTTCGATACTTCTCTGGTATCTAGTAGTTCAGGTGAATTGATCAAAATTGGATTTCTAAGCAGATTTTCAAGTCGGCCGCAGTATGTCTTCTGTGACCAACCATTTGTTGTTGCAAATCAAAAAATAGATTCAATCGGATGTTATTCAAAAAAATGTGCAAACATTTTTCTTCACAAAATCTTATCCGTAAGTTCTTAATGGTAGTGTTGTAGGCCTAAATACTATAAGCGTAAAGCGCCCTTTAGATGAAGTTTTGCTAAAACGGCGCTATAGAAATTATATATAAGTGAGTGAGTGGCGTCAGCGTTTGTGGTGTATAACCTCTCCACTACCTTCTAAGATATATTTTATTTATTTTTTAACAAAAAGACCGTCAGCAGGTCATTATCGATCCCGATATATGGTCCTAGAGCGTCATTACGAGTACAAAGTATAAATATTTTATGAATATGATATAATTACACAATAGACAGACTTTTAATGATAAATTAATAATAAATAATGTCAATGATAAAATAAACTGTAAATAATATTCAGAACAAAATGAAGACTGTCGCAAATCAATAAATACAATTCAGGAATGAGTTATAGATATAACAATTTTTACGACGAGTGCGCGGGTTCCAAGGTCAACACCGTGTGTCTATGACGAGCGCTCGTGCGACCGTCAACCAGGTTTATCAATATTTCACTTTTGAACTGAGCCTGTGTCGTAAAGAATATATCAAGAATATGCCGTCTCTGGACGATATCTCGTTGTAGGTATTGATCATTCTTGGTAGAAGAGAGAAATAGCCTAGATTGACGTATATAAAAAACTTATTGTGAAAAAAGCTTGGAGATCTCAATAATCGGACAGTGATGTTTATGTATATTTGTGACAGTATTGAGGGGGTTTCTAATTTGTTATATTAGTTTCATATTAGGGATTGGTCTTTGCAATCACCATGTCTATAAGTGTATAATAATAAAAATAAACTAAATAAAATAGATTTTGTTTGGAGACAGACATTGTTGATTAATTTTTCAAGAAACAGTCTATCAATTATCGCAATACGAATGGCAAATAATTTTCTGAATCTTCCCTTTTTTACTCAGGATCCAGAGCGACACCGGTGATTTAAATTTTGTTTCAGGGATTGTTCAAATACGCGGAATTTCTTTGATTAGACTGTTATAGATTTGAGGTGCCAGGAAAGTATGACGTCGTTTGTCCATAGCTAATTCTTGTTCTAGGTGTCAGTATGTGAATATTCTTGTTGGGTGAGCCAGTTGTCCTGGTATACGTGTGACGGAATTCATGTTGCATAGAATATGTTGTGTTGTCTAATGTCAAGTATTTGAAATTTATAAAAGAGTATCGGATGAGTATCTATAAGATATTTTATTAATAATTTTAATGAATGCTTTTCGTGCTTTTTCCATTCGATCAAGTAGCATTTTGGAGGTTCCACCTTATCCAATTTGTCCATATTAATCGACCAAGCTAGAGCTAAATATACTTTTTTTTATTTGTTTTTTAATTATGCTTTTAATATAATTATTATTGCTGTTCTTTAAATATTTTATTCTAATTAAAATGTATTTGATAAAACGCTATTTATACATTTTTAAAGGGATGACCGTAAAATTTGTTAAACAAATTATTCAAATCCCTTCGGCCTGCCTCAGCGGTGGTCCCGCTCTCCGAGGAGGCTCCCCCGCCGCAGCCCGTAATGGAGGCGTTCCGCGCATTTCACGCGTCTCCCAGAGTTTTATTGAAAAACCCGTGTCGCCGCCATTGTAACGCGATCGGCGTGCGAGCGGAATATTGTGTGTGGTCAAATATTGTGACCGCGTGTGATCAATTGAGATGTCCAAACACGAGAGAAGAAAGATCAGGTATCTCTTTTTAGAATTAATATATTTGAAATCATGATTTACATTTATTTGCTTTACATTATTGTTAACGTACGAAGAAGGATAGTCTTTGAGTAGCATAATCAAGCCCAGTGAATGTAGTATAAATACATCAAGCGACCTTGAGGTGAGCACTCACGAAAACGGGGCTATATAGATTATCCAATTTTTTTTCCGTAGTCTCGGAAAATATATGATGTATTTTTTAAAAACAATTAACAAATCTTAACCTTTTGAGTGAGTATTACTTTCTTAATTATCGGTCTCGAGTGTTTTTTGTTTTACCAATCACCAAACCGAAGGAAAACACTTAACACAAATTAAATAGTTTATAAATATTACTTTCGGCACGTAATTAATATATTTCGTCGTTGAATATCTTCCCCATCTATTAAGACAAATTGGCGCTTTGTTTTTCTTCCGCGCAGAAAATATCACCGAAAACATTAATGTAGACGTAATTATAGAGATTTGCGTCTATTAGTCTAGACGCCATTCGAGGATATGTTGAAACGTCAAATTAATTCTCAGGATTTGTGAAGGATTCCCATGAATAATTCAGTTTACGCGTATCTAGCTTCTCCTAGCGCCATAAAATATAATAACAAGAATTCGGAGTAAGTCGAACGTAAAAATAAATTACAGTCGCTCGTAAAACGTTAACGGCTCGGGAAATATTAAACTTTGAAATTTTCTTACACAAATGTGCCACAATTATCTCGGTGCCCGCCGAGTTATACGGCTGTTTTATTAACGGCACTAACAATCTCGTAAAGTGTTCAATTATCAACTTCGATACTTCTTGGCTCATTGCTTTTTTGCGTTTCGGTTTATTTACGTTTTCGGAACAGTTACTATTGGATCGATTTTCGCAGAAAGCCCGCTTTTCTGGTCGCCGATTAATTCAATCTTCGTCTGTATTGTCTCCTTTAAACTGGCGCGTAATAACGTGTACGGAAAATGTAACCATTTTTCAAATCGCGAAACATTATTTCATTCACAATCTAATGTTAGTTTATAAAAAACTCATTTTTAAAACCAACACTGACATAAAAAGATAGTATATATATGTGTCCGTAATATCCGATAAGCATTCAATGACACACAATGAATTTTAATATTCAATAAGGGGATGCGTGGATGGCAGATAGCGCCTAGAACGGTAATGCCAGTAGAACTGCGAGGGAAAACGATTTTTGATTACTTTTTATTATTTTTACTACGTGTAATGGCGTGACGGTGACGCTTTTTGGGTGCAACAACAAATGCGACGAACATCAGTTCAATCTTCACATATGAAATTCAATAGACAGCGTTTTTCCTTTGTTTGATCTTTATCCGTTCTCGACGTGTTTATTGATAAGTATTAGCGGTGGAAAAAAACTCTAGTTTACAGTATTTTTTTGATTATTGATTCCGTCTTTCCGTCTAAAAAAAAACCGGTTAATATATTGGACGGGAATTGAACCCGTGAAGCCTGCATTAGCAAACAATGGTTGTATTGCTTAGCCGCCCCAACAATGTATGTTTATTCGCCTGTACTTTCAATTATTGTTAGTGTTTTATATTCAATCGCTCCTGAAGCAAGATTGCAAGAGGCTAATGACGTGATAAAACGTGAGTTATTTTATCTATTCATTCTTCGTGAGCGGGTAGGTGAGTGAATGGGAGCAGACTTCCAAATAACCCGCAGCATCTTCCCCGGGTCTCCCCCAACGCTAATGGAAAAGCCCAATCGAAAGTTAATGTCCTTAGGGAAATTCAACTTTGCCGATACTGTCAAAAGAATTTTTATTTACGTTTTTTCTTCTCCCCTTCTTTTTGTAAGCTGCCTTTTTTTATCAATAAATTGAGAAAATTTTGTAATGTCCCCCGTCATCTGAAATATGTTTTCTCTGTCATCGATAAGTTCACGAAACATGTTTCGATGATTGAGTGTTTATGGCTTTTTTAACGATGCGTAAATTTTATTTTATTCATAAGTTGCGATTTTTAAGAACATATCGTTCCTTGATAATTAAACAAAAGTTAATATCAACTCGCAACTTCAACAATAAAATTGAATTTATTATTTAACTGTAATATTAGGTTTATTATTCAATCGTTAAATACTTGTGTAATAAAAGTGGCCGCCATTGTTGTGCAAACTAGGTTTCGCTCAAAGTTTAATCCGAGAAACATTGCGTTTAATAAATATGCATACTAAAAAAAAATATGTTCATAAAATATGAAAAAAATATTGACGAGATCAATAATATAATGTATATAATTACCTAATATTTAAGCCGCCGGGGAAGCATTCTACGGACTATAGTGTCGGCTAAAGGCTAGGCTGAAGGTCCGGTGGCAGCTCTGATTAAGAAAGTTTTTCCATTTTCATTTTTTCAGTGACATATTTACTTTTGTTTGATATGTACGTTGTAAGTGTAATATTTTTGTAGTCGGATTTCTTGCATTCTGTAAATATAGTCAGTTTTATAATTGTTATAATTTGGTACATTTTTTTAAACATTTAAATATTATATAAATATTAAAATGTTCAAAAGGTCCCAGCGGTCCTTTTTGTTGTTCGTTATAAACAACGTTACGAATCTTCGTAGTGCTTGGTTTTGAGGTAGATTGTGCATAAATCGAATGTGCCACTTGGTCGCAGGGCTAATTAATCTCTTCCACTCCCGTCACTCAGACCGAATAACCAAATCCCCGCGAAGTGCATCCGACTAATTAACGCCGCAATCACTTGCACGACGGGGTTGACCCGGCGCTGCTCCCTACGTGATGTGAAATAATATTTCACCCCTTGGCTTCTATTTTTATCCCACCTTATTTTACCACTCGACGGCGAGGTTTAATGAACGGCCTTGCTTACTTGGGGCCCAGCGCAGCATTTTCCACCTTTTTTAATTTCTCCCGGCGTTATTCGCTAATATGTTTTTGCTGTGTGTTTTCATAAAATCCATCCTTCAACAAGTATCTTTATAATTATTTGAATTCATATTTTCATGATTTTGAACACACATAATGTTTGTCGTGTTTTTACGTTATTCTTATTATTTATATATTCTGTGTCCCTATATATGTATGGTACACAATTTTGGTCGCAATATTGAAACTCTTTCAATATTGCATATTATTGTATATTTATATATTGTATATTTCAGATTCGTGTATAGTATTGTAAGTGTATGTTGTATAAGTTAAGTGCATTAAAGAATACGATCTTCTTGGCTACCGAGCTTATACTTCCACGATAATTACCAACATTCCATGAAAGGGTTAAGACCACTATAGATTTATTAAAATGTTTTTTTATTATTATTTTTGATATATTTTAATTGTTTTTAATAATTTATTACTTAGTACCATTTTAAATAAATAAGATGGGAATTATTCGGAAATATTCCAAAAACCTTTTGTTGAAATTTTTATTGAAAATTTGTAGTTTTCTTACCCTAAAGTTGGACAGTTGGACTCGCATACATATTTTAGCTTGTTCTAAACTCTAAACAGTCTAACTAGTATGTATTAAATTTTTCATATAACACTCAATTACACATGCATTATGTGGATCTTGTATCGTGCATTTATCATTATTATGCCATATTTACTATTTTAATAACCTCAAAACAGTTCAATCATTAAATAGTTTTACTAAATTCATTTTCAATTTGTAACATTTATCATTTATTTGTATTGCTCCCTGTTAAAGTGGTTCTACTAAAGATACATTTTACGTTTATAGCTTTTCCCTTTTCCCAGCAAAACTTGATACATGTATTTCTATATCATTTTGTTCGAGCGGAATGGGTGTTTATAAAAATCACACAATTTTTCCGTGTACAATATTGCCTTTGTTCCGCTCAAGGCACTTACTATTTAACTCGAAAATTTCATTCTCCCCGTTTTTCCCTCGCAGAGATGAATATTATCCTCATTTTTAGGTTGCAGACTTATTATTTTCAATCCCTTGGAGCAGCGGCTTTCGTTTTTTTAGGTTTCGAACGTGCTTTGGAGGTTATTATGTTATGACAAATCTATTGCTATATACCTGCATATTAATTTAGGCGCTAATCTTGCTCCCCTTTGAAGATAATTATTTAAGCTTTTCATTACAAATTATTTGATTTTTTTAAATTATTTTTAAATCTTATTTTTTATTCTTTATCACGCAATTGAGAATCGAACCCACCTCCTTTGCTATTAGGAGGGCATTTTCATACCCCGAGAACAAATAGTTCACTTTTTTATATTATACGAATTGTACAGGTACTGGGACACCTAGTTTAGTCAAACATATAAGATGGATGCATATACAAGTCTTTTTAGAAGCCTTAAATTAGAAGAGCTTGCATTAGAAGATGTACGAATGTGTACTGAATCAGGCGAGTGTTGAACGTCAGGGCAAAAGAATCGACGTGATAGAAAGTCAGTTAGTAATAGTACTTAATAGTAATTAATAAATTAGTTTTACAAAGAAAACATTATTTAATAATCTATAGAAATATTAGGTGTAGGTACCTTACCTATCCAAAAAATTGTTTTTTTTTTAAATGAGAGGAAACTTTTTAAAAATAAATTTATTTTTACAAGGCTATACTAAAAGTTTATTCTACAGCGACAGGTGCGACTTTCCTCCGTCGTTCTAGCAATTTTTTGATTCCTCGTTTATAAAAACTCACGGCTATGACTTAAAATACTCTGTTAGGCCCGTTTTTATTTCACTTACGTTATTTTTTCCAGTCCCTCCACTGTAAATGCGCTTTTTTTCTAGTCTTCTGCGTAGAATATTTCGGAAAGAACAACAAAAAAAATCTTGCGACAAAAAGATGCACAATCAAGATGACAAGCAAGGAACACCTTGCTTTACCCTTTTTTGGGTGCGCCTAATAATAAAATACTTGTACTCCTCGCTCTGAAGTTGATGTAGAAGTCTATTGTGCTCGGGTCGTGTATTAAAATTATTGTGTGTGTTCGTTTGAACCGCGTTTTATATTTGAATAAAATGGCCTTCCGCCGGCCCTGCCCGCCGCGCCGGTCCGCCGTGTCGGCTCTGTTGTGTAAATTCGTTTGCAAAGTGGCCGCGGGAGAGAGAGAGAGTTCTTTTTTACACAGACAGAACGTGGCACCGCAGTCTAGATGCAACGCCGCCCTGTAAATAAATGGCGCATTAAATTTTACATCCGATTGGCCGCCGGCGTTGGCTGCATTTTTATTTCGTATATTCCTTTTCAACGTAACATAAGGGTATACTTTAAAGCTCTGTAACACATTTTCTCGGTGTTAATTATTTTGGCACCTTTTTTTATTACCCGTACATACAATTTGGCGGTAAATTTAATTATTTTAGAGAATCTCTTCATCTACGATACGAGTAGATATTTGCATTGTATTTAAACATTTAATTTTGACGTGTTTTCGTTCGATGCTTTCTTCGAACCTGGTTGGCTCATGGCATAAAAAATCAAATTGATTCGCGAAGAAGGGCAAATTCTTTTATTTTTGTGCGGGTTTTGTAATGTTTCCTAGATTCTGTGATTATTGATTACACAAACCGACGATCAAAATTAATAATTATGTGCAACCACAAAGTCAACGCTATAAACGTAAAAAAAGTATTATTGTTTTCCGTCAAGTTGGTAAATCCTACAGCATTTATGAAATTCTATAAACAAACTAACTTTGTATAAACCGCATTGGTAATTTTAAATTCTACCGGTATCGAAACCTAACCTAACTCAACGACAAAGTTAACCCTGTGAACATCACAAACACCTTCAGTATTTAGTTAAAGGTTTGTGTTTACAAAATTTAAATTTACTCTTATTAAAAATATATGTCTTATTTACCAGCGGCGACATCTATACTGTTTCATGGGAATTACAATTTTTCAAACCATAGATGGCGTTAGCGTATAAAATTCATATATACAACTTCTATAAATTGATAGATGCGTGGATGATCTTGGGCGGAAACGGTGAACTTTACATTGTGTAAAGTGATCACTTAAGTCAGTCTCAAAGACAGATCGTCAGCCCTGTAACACCCACGTCAGTCATTTCATTCTATCCACTTTCCCATATAAATAGCTTCGTCTCTGCGAGACATACAAAATTTATCTTAATTTAATTTGAGATTATTTAGATTACAAATACTATTATTCTTCTGAAACGGCCCAGCACTCCGTGCACGTATGTTTGTTCAACAAACTGGTTGAATTATTTTTTTGTTTTGCCTTTGAATTGTGTATATCATTTAAAGCCTTGTAAACTTAACTAGATTTACCCTGTAGATTCGCCATTTTAATCCCACAAAGCGTGATGATACTCTCCCTAATCCCCGTAGTGTCCGCTAATTGTGCCGGTGTTGTGTGCCCGCTCGCCCCGCCCGCCCCCGGGTAGGAACCCTCCCCGTTTCATCCTCTATTTGGACGTGCAATTAAGCGCTTTGGTTGTACATACACACGCCCGCGGAAAACGTACAGACGCCAAGCGCCTATGAATTAGGCAACCCAAACAAAAATATTATCGTGTTTGTTTTGTTCACAATTACAATTTTTCTCGAAATTTTGTATTCAATATTGTTGGTGCTCATTTAATTTTTATTTAATTATTAAAATTATAATATTTCGAAATTTTCGTGATTAACTTTGTGGAAGTTCATTGTAAATAACTATGAATAGAACACAACGTTGTTTACTTCACACAATGACAGTTTAATTAAATAAATTAATTAAAACGTTTTCGATGCTTACTGCATCATCTTCAGTAATATAGTATATTACTGAAGATGATGCAGTAAGCATCGAAAACGTTTTAATTAATTTATTTAATTAAACTGTCATTGTGTGAAGTAAACAACGTTGTGTTCTATTCATAGTTATATTAAAATTATGTACACAATAATCCCTCTGGAAGTCTGGACTACTTTGCCGTTTTTGTATGAGATCTCTCCCTGGCCGACGTTTGGTCCCCATTCCGAGGTCCATCATCGGGTTTGATGTCGCTGATATATAAAACGAACCCAAATTCATTGTCGATATAAATAAAAATAAAAATTAAGATAAGTATACAGATTAATACTGTTTGCCTTTGCCAATGCATTAAATACTGCACTGAAGACTTATCTGTGGTAATTTCCTAGTTATATGCATGTCGCATAAGTATTATGTGCCGCGTAATTTTTTTTATAAATAAGGCACTAAACAACATGAGTTTTTTATAGTTTTTAGTATTAAAATTACTAACTTCTCGCGAGGTACCGGCGTGTAGTAGTGTTTTTTTTTTTTTTTTTTTTTTATATATTTATTTATTTATTAGAGACACTAACAGGATAATGGGTACATGACACTCAGATAATAAACATTGTAGTGAAGACTATGCCCATTATCCCAATTACAAGTGTCTTCGGCATGCTCTAGTAACATGTATTTTTGTAATTAATTATATTTCACATGTACATTTATGTATATTATATATTTGTGTTTGAGTGTAGTGCGATTAGTATTTGATTGATAGTATTGAAAATATTAATGAAAATGTGTATAAAATATAGCACATAAAGAGCGAAAAAGACTATATTCTCTTTTTATCTGGTATCTGAAAATGAAAAGTGTTACGTGTGTTTAATTTTCTTTTTTTTTCTTTCGAGAGTAACAAGAATCTCTCATCGACAGGTGAAGTATTAACTTTCAACTGTAGATTTTTTTACATGGATTAAGTGGAAATACAAATAATGAATTGATTTAGGTACTGACAAAATTAGCTGGAATTACTAGTGTGGAGTAAGGTGGTTGTAACGGAAATATTGAGAGAAAATGAGAAGAGTTAGTGAAAGCGAATTAATACCGATTTTTTTTTGTTTTTTAACTTTCAAATTTTTTTATTTTATCACCTTTACGCCCGACAGGATTTTCACCCAATTCGTTGTGAATAATCTCTAAGACATTATCGCCAAATCCATCAACAATGTGACAAATGTTATTTATTTAAAACAAGTTAATACTAGTAGATACATAGTAAAAAGAAAGAAATCCTCAATAACCAATATCATTACGAACACTTTTTATCACATTTTCCTCCCCTTCGGCGTCAGTTGATTAATTATTACTTGGAGAAGTTTATCGTTTATAAATCCATTAAAGTCAATCGTTAATCTTTGCTTATGCTACATTCGATTGCTGTAAATAATGATTTGATTATTAATTTAATCTACAACACTTGGCGTTGAGTACTTGTCAGTACAAACTCTACCCGTGGCGTGCGATGAGAATATTCTATTCACTTCCTTGGATTCTCAGTTACAGAACCCTAACCAAGTAATAATTTTATATCCGCAAACCCGTGAAAAATCACGGGACACGATAATAATTAATAACGACCCTTGCATGTAACACGAGCCGCGCGCCGATTGACGTGTCGTACTCGGGCGCCCGGGCCTCAATAGTGGTTAGTCGTCATGAGTGTTTTTGTAATTTTGAGCCTAATTCTAGCGAGTTACGGACAGACAGGCATTCGAAATTAAGATAGTTAATTTGACTGATTTCACCACCAACACAGTTAATATAAATATTATCGTACAGTTTAAGATTATTACATATTTAGATTAATAATGACACATAAAATGTATTATTTTTTATTAGATTCATTATATAATTTAGCATCAAAATGGATACCAATAACCTTAATATAACTATCTCGTTTTCAAATATTTCATTTAATATTAAATTTTTGGACGCCGTCCAAACCCACTGCCCAACTGCAGATCACTCCAGATCTTTGTTGTTGAGAAATAGTTCAGTTAATTTAATCGGATAAGTTGATTAAACAAACATAAAATATCAAATAAAAACGTTGTGGGTTTCCATTAAATTTTTATTCGCAATAATCCCTAAATTACGAAATTAGGAAGGTATTATGAGTAAATTTTCAATACAAATATATATTTCTACCACGTGACCAAAACATGTCTGAATCTGTAATCATTTTTAGACAATTAAAGCGTCACTCAATTGTCAGTACACAATATAAAGGGTCGAGTTCTGTTATTATTTGATCCAATTCCCTGTTGTGGTGTAATGTGGTAAACGATTGTACTGTAATTTGCCTTCTCTCCACTGTGAAGTTGAAACAAACCCAATTATGAATTTGCCGGAAGAGTCCTGTCGCGCGGCGATAGTCTAACACGTTTTGTACTCAAATATTTTATTTACTTTCACGCCTTGTTCACATTTCGTTATGGCACAAGTTGTTTGCGTTATTACTTATATGTACACACTTTTAATATGTGTTATTTGTATTTTGATGACTTGCATGAATTCTTCGCGAATCTATTTCTGTTGAATTACTTCCCGTGAACAAACTAAGCACTGATTTTATTTTCTCGATTATTTATTTTTGGTTTGCGAGGGATATTTTGTTCTACGTATTGTGTAATGATGTAATGTATTTTTTCTGTACCTCGTTATGTCATTGAAATTGTACTAGATTAACTATTTAAAAAAAAACTTAAATCGGTTCACCTGAATATTTTGAATTCTACGTCTTGGCCGCAACAAATGCCAAATACTGTCTATGAAAAAATCTGCGTCTAGATATCGTTCACATGTTTCTTGTTTATACTGGTTTTAATCTACGTATGTGAAATTTTAGTTTATATTAAAGTTTTAAAAAACGCCAAAAATTACCTTCCTCTAAATCCGCTAAAATAAGTGCATATTGGCAACGTACTAGATATTTACTATCTAAGAATGAGATGAGTTAGAATCTTACATTTACAAGCGTTACGAGCATACCAGACATCATGTAGATTATAAAACAATGATTGGATATGAGCTTCTATTTTTCCATTTAAAAGTCTTTCGTTTATCATGAAAATGTTAAACCCTCCTTCAACCAAACTTCATTAGTTCATTAGTTTGCTATCGAATAGTTTTTCTTTCGATTTAATATGCCTACCCGTAAAAATAAATCAAAAATTATATCCCGTTTACTCATAACAGATTTTTCCCCTTTTTAACCCGACGGCCAAGTTGTTTTGGCCCCAAGAAAATAATCCTTAAGGCTGGACATTCACTGAAAATGCATTTTTCGGATTTTTTTAAAATGTGTGTTTTTGTTATTCATTTATATATATAGTTTTAAAAACAGATATATAGTTTTAAGAACAGACGCAGTTTTGATTTGTTTTAAAAACATGATGCAGTTTTGATTTGTTTTAAAAACAAATCAAAACTGCATCATTTATTGATATATATCAAACTTTTTTATTATAAGTAGTAATTAACGTGTTTTAAAAAAAAAACTTGACTCTTAAACAATGGTTAAAGACTCTAAAGTTCACGTGTAAATACAATATGTACCTATATTGTTTAAAATCAACCAAAAACGCAAAAATTTGTTACAAATTTAAAAATTTATAACTTTGAAATGTTCATTCTTAATTATTTTAGTGCAGTTTTATCGTCATAATGCTAGCTTTATACTCTTAAGAAAACATATTCTGTGTACAAGTAATTATTCAGAGTCTATTGATTTTTTTAAGACACTGTTCACACAAATATTCTATCTAAGACATTGTTTAAAAAGTGTAGTTTAGCGATACGCATTCTAATATGAATGAATAATAATAACCCACATTAATTTTGTTCAATTACATCTTTGATTTACCCGACGAAATTTTTTTTAATAAATCGAGACTCAGTAAATGACGTGTCATTTCAAAATGTAAAATTTATTAGCGAACATTTTTTTCATCCCGCAATAATTTAACTCGGCGAACTAAATGACGGAGTTGATATTTCGCAATATCAATAGGGACCATTTGGCCAATATCGGATTTCACGCACGTCCCGAATACGCGGCGGAAATGCAAAATTTTCCCTCGCAAAAACATATTTTCATCGAATTTGAATATGAATCGGGATCCATTGCCCCAGCCAGTGCGGGCGGGGGTTTTATTATTCACAACTGTAATGTAAAAGTTTTAATAACTGTCTGTTTTTTGCCCCGGAACCCGCCTCCCCCGCGCCCACCGCCGCCCGCCGGGGGAGACAGCAACCCTCTCTGATTTACATTCCGGCCAAATTGTCTCTTCAAGTTACCGTGGCAGTATTTCCATCCGCTTTTTGTCTGCTCCTTTATTTAATTGCAAACTTACGACTCCAATATTTTAAGCATAACTTTTTTGTAATTTGATAAATGTTAAGTAGATTTCCTTTTTGCTTTGTAATTGATTTACTGTTCAAATTGTTTTTCTTGCGAATTCGCAAATTTTCCCTTTTCACTGGCCTATTCTGCTGAAATGTGTTTTATATTATTGTACTTCACGATTTAACAAAAATGTATAATTTTGGTCATTAATTGTAGTACAATGAAAAATTTAATCAAATTCACCTTGTACCGAAAAGTTTTTACGTACATAATTATATGTATTTATAAAAAAAGTTTACTTTCAAAACTCGGCCTATAATTTGTTTTATAAAAAAATTAAGATTTTTAATGTCGTTTTACGTATTTTTAGTGGTATAAGTACCTACATACTTAAACTATGAAATTCTTTGTCAACTGAATTTTAATATTAGGTTCATATAGAAAATGTTCAGGAATTTTATGTATTTTTTTAAATAGAGATACAAATTATACGCTCAATATACATACTAAAAATCGAAATAACTACTTTTGTATGCCGTTTTTGAATTTCCAAGTTTTTAGTAAATATATCCTACATATTCATATGTTTTCTTTGTCTCTGAGTATAACCGATTACATGACATTTGCAAATTGTTCGATCAATTCCTTACCATAGCATTATTTGATTCCTCCATATAGTCAGTATAAGAAGACAGCGGTCTAAGAATATTAAATTGAAAATAAATTGTTTCCTGCGCCTCACTAACATCTATTTTGTCATTATGTACCTTTCGTGAGTTTCCTATTGCCCATGGTCGTGAAGATAGAGTGGAGACATCTTGATGAATATAATCCATAAATACAGGAAAGTCAGGCAGTTAGTACGGCTGGAAATGAAGTATACAATTTGCTATATGGCTGAGGAGTTTACGCTGTAGTTCTCTTGTCTCGCGTGTAAGAAATTAAGCCACTTTTTTTAACGCGTCTTGATTATCCACAATATTGCATTCGGTATTTAATGCTGTGAAAAAATCTATTCGTTCTTTTAAGAATTGCTTTAATGGCCCATAAAGGTAATTTCGAAATTGTTTTGTAAATTCATCATTTTTAAATGTAATAATGGAGAAACTTTTGTTGAAATCAAAAGATAAATAAAATAAATTCTTTACAACTTTATTATTTTATTCTAAATTTGAATTTTAAGTTGAATTTACTTTGATGTTTGACTTATCTCTACAATGGAACTGATGTATTTTAATGAATTCTCCGATCAATCTCGGAGCTAGATTATATGCACATTATATTCCTGTCCTGAAATCAACCGAGCATTTCGCTCTGCTCTTGCATTCAGAGAGAACTGCCACCCAAGGAGAACCCATTGCATCGGGATCAGGGTGGTTCAATGGTAAAACGGTAATATTTTTCTGATTGGATAGACTCGACTGGCGGATTCCAATTGATTTAATACTTTTGATTGGCGGCAATTTAATACACATTACATATAGTTGAAAATTTATTTTTGGCTCAGTATAATTTAGTACTCATTTATACAAGAAGGAATTTAAACCAAGAAAATCATTTAAAAAATTATTAAGTTGTTTCTTGATTTTGGTATGCTTTTCTTGGGTCGGTAAAAGCATTACAAGACAGGAAGACTGCTTTAATTTCTACGTCAGATTCTCTCCGTCTTATTAGCCTGCAACTCTGGACTAAATAGACGTCTTAGAACTCCGATTCAGACTTTATCTTAGGCAGCAATCTTATTCTCCCAGAATTTAACATGAAGTTCTCAACTGTACACATAATTATAGTTCCTACATTCATGTTAGTTTCTTGTGCTTTTCCCATCTCCTTATTTCATACTTTGCCTTTCTGCTTATTTTACTTTATTTGCGGATGCATAAAGCATAAATGGAGTCTCAGAACCCGTTCAATACTGGGATATTCTTAGTTAGTCGCGTCACGATCAACTCTCGTTATAATCATAAAACAATTTATTCTACATTTAAGTAAGAACATATTTCTAAATTAAAGTTTGTGAAGAAAGAAGTTTTTTTTTCATATTCCAATACTGCATCTATCTACTTTTGAAACTTCAATTAAAAGTACTCATAATTAAAGAACCGACCTCTCTTTATTCGTTATCCCAAGATATCTCACGATGCTTAAATGAATGCATTAACTGTCTTTAGGAGAGACGGCGCAAATATCAATTGCTTCATTTCTTTCTTTCCTTCCTCTTCTTTTTCTTTCTTCCTTCTCTTTTTTTCCTTCTGTTCCTCATTTTTGATATTTTCTAGATGTCCCGTTGTGCTTAATTTTTAGTTACTCGTATATTAAAGTTTCCGCAATGTCCGTCCTTCGAAGTAGCATTTGTGTTGGATAATATGCCTCGAGGAGTGCACAATCGATCCCAATAATTTCCCGCTCTAGTTTCCGTATCATTTCCTTCCATTTCCGGCGGCTGCGGCTCGGGAGATGACTTGCGATCGGTTTTCCTACAGAACCTCAATATTCTTTCATTTCTTTGATCGAATGTCAAGCATAATATAAATTTATTTTTATAACATCGGAGTTTTTGTTAAAATTAATTATTTTATTTCAATATCTGTACATGGTATATTATTTGAACCCGTGAGAGGAAAGGCGAATCAAGTGACAAAATGACCTTCTTATTTCATTTTAAACTCTAAACTTGGTACCTTATTGTTTATTATTAATGAAATTATACGAGTTTAAATATGTTTAGTTAATACGTTTAGGTAATTCGAAGGTTTGCTACGTGAAAGAACAGGAAAAAATACTATTGAATAAAAGTCGGTTGCATCAACTTAGTTCATAGTATTGTTTAAAGCATAGATTTTTACGAAAAGGGGCTATTAATTGGTGAAAAACGAAATAATTTACGGTTTAAACGAAATATTTCTATAAACCAAGTTTATGCAACCGGCCCTAACACTGATTAAACAAATGATTTTAAAGAATTTACTTTGCCCTTACCTATGATTAATTAAATGAACGTAGTGCATACGATGATACGATATAAATATACTATTTATAATGCGAGCATTTTGCGAAATTTGGGCTAATTTCTTCTGCTCCTTCTCTGTTCTTGGGCTTGTGAGTTAGAGAAAGAAACGAGCCGTCTGTCAGTAGGACTTTGAATGTAATTAATTGCATTATAGCCTCGAGCGAAATTTAGTGTCGTACTAACCTAACGTACTGACTAACCTAGCACAGCAAACATTCACATAGGTAAATTCGCCTCAATCAATCACGTATATCTTGTAATCAATCTCGAATTATTCTTTTGAAAATTGAATTTTTAAATTATTTTTGTGTATTATTTTGTGCATTTTCTTACATTTACAGCTTGCATCTAAGTATGTATGTATACGTGTTTTATAAAAAAATAATAATAATATACACATTCATGATAATAATATAATTATATAGAAGTCATTATTGCACTCAAGACAGGATTCTACTTTGGGCGCTCGAAAAAAAGGCTATTTGTATGAATTTTTTATGAGATTATGAATAAAGATACTGATGTAGGGTTTATTAGGCTAATAAATACACTCTTGAAATACTCTAAAAAATTATTATATATGTATTTTATGCATTTTTGTCAATATGTTATACATAGGTACTTCGCCATGGCCACATTCTCTTTCAGGTTCGGCGAGATAAAAACCTGCGATTTTTTTCAAAACAAATCTTTTTGTTCGCTCGGCTCGCGTGCCTATTAAACAGGCTCAATTCTGTCGTCAATAAAAATGGAGCCCTTTGCCTCTCCTGTCGTGAGCACACAAAGCCGATAAAAATCCACAATCGGCCATTTCCCCCCGCGGCCGTCGAATGCAAATGCAAACGTTTCTCGCTGAGAGGACTGAATTATACATTGGGCGGATTTTTCAGCCATTTTCCAATCACAGGAGCATACAGCCAATTCAACCCACTTCGCCCGGAGGTTGAATACGTAATTTCATCTAAAGCATTCAGTATGCAAATACAATTGAGTTTCATCACAAGATAAATGGTATGATACCTGTATACGTTGCTTCTGATATCAAATTTTACCCACCGTTATTGCATTCTAGCCCGTTTTTTTCGATATTGCCTCATTCTGTTTTATTTTAGTAATGCCGCGCGCTGTTTTCAGACAATTTATTTTGCTTTGATCCTGAAATTTATATTTTTAGCTCTTTACTCATATTATTACATATCGATCGCTTTACTTCCTACGCTCTAATTTTCTTTACATATATTTGTTAATAAGTTTTTTCATTTATAAAAAATTATTTACAAAATATAATCGCTGAAAAAATGCAAAGGATCTGCACTGTTTTGGGCCGGGAAAATAATTACATTAGTCAAAATTGCTAGTTAATCGAGATAAAAAATTGCGAATTGTAGATTTTTCAAACTTTTTTAAAATTTTAATTAGATAAAAAAAATTAAAAAATGAAAGTTTATTTGTAAAAAAATCTATTTCACACATAAAAGAAAAACTGAAATTGAAAATGTTAACAAATTAAATTATTGAATGTTTCTTTATCGATTAATTTATTAATTACTTAATAGATTTGCACGCAAATTTTCATCAGCGACGAATGAAAGAAATCAAAGATCAATTTTTTAATAATTCTTCTTAACTTAAACTAAAATTTATTTATTTAAAAAAAAATGAGTACACGAAATAACTTGTGGACATTGTGACATACACAGGCTACACTATAAAAAAACCTTACAAGAATAAAGGAACATCGCCGTTCTTTAAAGAATAACAACTTTTCGGAATTCTCCAACCACATAAATGATATCAATCATTCTTTCAACAGTCGTAAATTAAAAATACTCCATTCAGTTCCTCATAAAGGATTGATAATGAACAGTTTGGAACCCGTTGAAATCCTAAAGAACTTAACTTAAATGAGAAAACATTTATAAACAACATCACATTCCACAACACGTCTCTAATCCTAAACTTGTTCCTCCTATTGACCAAAAAAATCTTTCACGCTGCGCGACCCGCCAGCCTTCTCGAATAGGTTGACAATATTCTCTATTTAAATTAGTGAACTACTCTCTAAACTATATAGTGGTAAATATAACTCAACGTTCAACAAAACATATTTGCGGAGTATAAAAACAAAGGCAACAATATCCAAAAAATTTAAAAATATAATAATTGAATACAGTATCCATCCCTTCCTAAATCATGTTTTATCAATACGCAAGTTGTTCACAGAAGCATTAAAATGTGAGTTTATTTTTCGTTTCGTCGTAGATGAAATCATCGAGTTGTTTTACATAATAATCCGTCCGCGTCTCGTGATGTTGTTGCGAGTCATTACTGCTCCTCTGCCGTGAAATGTATATTTGCACTCCGTTTAGGGCACCACCGGTAGTGACCACCGGCGGTAGCGAGAACTCGGTCACGACTCGGCTAACCGGCCGACCGTTTATCAAAGCGGTACGTGACTCGGTACGTGCGCTAACGAATAAGATACGGCTCTCGGCCGATTGTCCGAGTGGACAGACTCCACTCCGTCCTCGGCTGCACCACTTCCAGCCGCACTAGCTAAATGCGCCCATCAAAACCATCCCATCTCTCGGTTCGTAACAATAAATTATGCGACGAGATCACCATCTCTACTGTTGTAATATTAGTATTTTTATATCTTGTTTTGTATTGTATCTTGTGTTAACTCGCATAGCGTTCAAATATTTACATAATTGCAAACTCTCAAAATATTTAACACAATAGTTTAATAATTAGTCTCAATTATCTACTCGTACATCATTAAAAAATCACGAACATTGTCAAATTGCAAAAAAATAATCGTATTCTTTTCTAAATAATTATCGTAAGAAATATCTCGTATTGTCAATTTATTGTCGCTTTTGGCTCCCCGGTGCATCACTTTCTCAATAAAATATTTGTTATCTAAATTTGAATTGAATTAAAAATTTATTTAAATTTATATTAAATACACCATAAATTTAGACTCTATCTATTGTCACAGGATCGCGGCAGTGGGCAGTGGATCAAATGAAACACTTAATTAATGTTTTTATTAATAATAAAAGTCATTGAATTTAACTAGAGCAGAGTTATGTAATTCATACATATTATCACTATAGAGAAACTCTTTCTTCTTCGAGGTTTCTTTATTATACTGATAGCTGTATAGCTATCTAAAACTATCGAACGCTCGGTACGTACTCTTGTAATTTATTTTGCTGGTAGATATGATGCACAACTGGTTCGCCTTTGGTTCAGTTTCTATAAAAAATTTCAATAAAAAAATTCTGTTTCTATAAACATTTTCTAATAAAATTGTCTATAAAAATTTTCAGTTTCAATGAACATTTTCTAAAAAAAATTTCATTTTCTATAAAAAATTTCAGTTTCTATAAAAATTTTCTAAAAAAAAATTCAGTTTCTATAAACATTTAGCCATGGCTGAGTGGTTTTTATAGGAAATGTTTTTCTTTAACCTTCCCGTACAATTACGTCGACGTCTAGAATATTGGGAAATCCTCGATTGAGTGTAGTTCTTCCCGGTTCTAGAGTCACGTGACCGTTGCCGGATGATGAGAGCGACTGCTCCCCCGAGACCATGGTATCGACAAAATAATTCAACTTGCATGTAGTACACGGATTAATGTTTATTTTTAAATATCTGTGCCAACTATTACAATGAAATAAACTCGGTCTTACCTTCCCAAATTTTTTTGGGAGAAGCCGGACTTAATTGAGCATCTGTCTGTTACTCTTCCGCCGGCTGTTTTCCCCTTTTCAATTTTTCGCGTCCATTTTCTGCATTCAAAGTATATTTTCAAGTGTTATTGAATATTTCTCGGACATGTTGCGAATGGCGTCGCTATGGACCTACGGTCAGATTCGTACGGCCCGCTGGTCACGATCCACTCGCGGCGGCCGATAGCGAGCTCGCCGTACAAATCCCACCCAAGGGTTAGCTAAACGCTCGTCATTTCGTGCCCTGCTATGTATTCAGCGGTTATTTGTACCGGAAACTGCCGTCCCGGCCGCGGCTAATTATTGAGGTCGCCGTATGCCCGCTCGTCGATATCGAATTGCGATGCAAATGGCCGATAATGATATCATATCACGTCGTATCGATTGTAAATAAATCCGTAATGATTGATTCCGGTGCAGTAAAACGGAAACACATCATTTTGTTATCGAAGCATCTTGATGATAAAATAGCTGATTTATTCTTTAAATGTAACCTTCAATTTTCTTCAGCTGGACTAAATTATTAAGAGAATATATTATAACATCTATTAAATTATTATTGCTCAATAATGAAGTAGAAATTCAGTTAGTCGTTTTTTATTAAGCTCTTAAAAGCACTATCATTATTATATATACTTGTAAGTAAAGAGTAATTTTCATATCAAGAAATATTATAGATTTCTCATAAAGACGAAATTATATTTTTTATGAGACAGTAGGTATGGAAGTCTTTGGGTGTTCATAGAGCTTACGACCCATCGTACGGCTGGCTTAAGTGATCACATAATGTAACGTTCACCGTTCCACCCATGATAGAATACCTCATCTGTCAAATTTTTTGAAGTTGTATATATATATTAGGTCCTTACATATGAAATTGGCGTTTAGTATGGGAGGAACATAAAGCCGATTTTTTTTTTATTATAATATATTTATTTAATCAAAGTATGTACCATTGCTATCTATGCACTTTTGCCATCTCATAGGTAGTTCATCGATCCCTTTACTAAAAAAACCATTCGGACGGGAATCAATAAAATCTTTGAAGGCGGTTTGGACTGCCCCATCGGAGTTGAATTTTTTCCTTTGCAAGAAGTTATCCAAATTTCGAAAAAATTGGTAATCTGTTGGGGCAAGGTCCGGAGAGTACGGTGGATGTCTTAGACATTCCAATTGAAGCTCCTCTAATTTGGTAGCCGTCTGTTGTGCAGTGTGTGGTCTAGCGTTATCATGAAGCAGCAGTGGCCTAGAGCGAGTAACCAGCCTCGGTTGTTTAGCAGCTAGCTTTTCCATCATGGTTTGCAGTTGCTGACAATAGACATCTGCCGTAATCGTCTGGCCAGATTTAAGAAAGCTGTAGTGAACGACACCAGCACTAGTCCACCAAACGCTCACAAGTAACTTTTTTGGAGTCAATTTTCGCTTGGGGCATGGTTCGGCTGGTTTGGCAGGGTTCATCCATTGCGATGAGCGCTTCCGATTATCACTAACAGTTTTATCACTAACACCGCAGCCTGCAGCTAACTCGGTTGTGGTTTGCGATGGATCCGCTTCCACAATAGCCTTCAATTCTTCATTATCAACTTTGGTCTCCGGCCGTCCACGGGGCTTGTTCTGCAGGTCGAAATTTCCAGAACGAAAACGTTGGAACCAAAAACGCACTATGTTTTCTTTTGCGGCACCGTCGCCATACACATCATTAATCCTTCGAGCCGTTTCTGCAGCACTGGTGCCACGGTGGAACTCGTACTCGTAAATAACGCGTTATTTCAAGTTTTTCATTTTGTAAACTGAGTGACGTAAAGAAAAAAACGATTGAGGAAAAAACAAATGAATTATAATTTTCAAAACAAAAATACATGAGTAAATAACTGTATAAATTTGGATTTGGAATTCCTAACCAAAGAGAAGATATTTGAGATCAAATTTGCCAGTACGGCAAAACGCCAATTTCATATGTAAGGACCTAATATTTAAGTTTTACGACCCGTTTCACACGTGTGTTATAATTATCATTAGCGCGACCGGCACCCAAGGCTTTTTTATTCCCCTTAATTAAACACAGATGTCACTCATGAGATATATATTTATGATTGTAATTTTATATGTGTATGTGTAATGAGATTCTTCTGAATTATTAGCATTACACTAGAATACGCCTGAAGTATCATTTCAATTTTTAAACTCATATTTAGACCAGCTTTTTATTAGTGCACAAAATATTCTGAGAGTAATTTTCGTTTTTGTAAACAGTAATTTCGGCAATCTTCCGCAATTGAACTTGCAAGGAGCTGAAAAAGTATCCCTTATATTAATTAAAACGATATTTTGAGAATATTCTTATTATTCACAAAATATTCTGAGAGTAATTTTCGTTTTTGTAAACAGTAATTTCGGCAACCTTCCGCAGTTGAACTTGCAAGGAGATGAAAAAGTATCCCTAATATAAATTAAAACGATATTTTCATACGTTTTTATAAAAAAATATATACATAGATAAATAGCACTGGGTTTAAGTTTCCTATATGCAAATCGCAAATTATACAATTAGCAATTATTCAATATTTGGTTTGCGTACACATATAATTTAAACACCAATAATATTATGCGTTTAAAATATGCACAATGCATGTGCAAGTCGTTATTATGTATTTCATTCGTAACATCTGTTATGTATGAATACATTTTCTGTAGATGCGATTGTTGATTATATCATAATTACATATTCAGTAAGATCATTTAGTTATTCTGTATGTATTCTGTCTGTATTCTAATATGAGATTTGTTTTCTTTCTGGCATCGATGAATTCGACTGCAATTTCGAAACTCCTTTTTGTGGCGGCACCTCGGAAAAAATTATGTGGTCGGGGTTATATTATTTTACTTAAATGTATGCTTTTTTTCAAATATATTTAGTATAATACAAAATCAATTTAATTACAAAATGCAGTAATAAAATATAAATACATCCACGTATCCGCCCCAGTAAATGAATACCAAGAGGGCGGTTTTTAAAATACGTTATATTTATGTTGTATAACTTAACGGGGATTCCTATGAGCTCCTGTATAAGAAATCCGATAACGTAGAAAATATTTATAGCAAAACGCTTGCGAATATTTTGCTTGTATATTTTAATTAATTTTCAATATTATATTATACCTTCATATTTTCAGACCGACCGACAGTGCTAGAGAGCAGGTTTATTATGGATCGATAAAATACATGGTATTGAATAAACTATTTAAAATCTGATTTGAAGGATATTTATGAAAGACTGAGGAATCATTTGTTGACCGGTGATTAGTATGTAGAGGATATAAGACAGCTTGCGAATCTAGAATGTTTTCAAAGAAAAATAAAATATTTTTTTAATATTTAAAGGATGTGCTTGATAAACTTTCCTCATCCAGAATCAGATAAAATCCAGACTGCTGTCCAGAAACACTAAAATATTACTGCACAAAACGCTGATCAGACCAGGGCTCACATACGCAGTTCAAAAATTGGTGCTGACTGAGGAACGAGCGAGCGCTGGACGTTTTTGAAAGGAAAATTTTGAGGCGTACCTTTGGACTGGTTCTAGATTACGGGCTTTGGCGCAGACACTGCAACAATAAGCTCTGTAATTTGTTTAAGGAGCTAAGCGTTACAAAATTTATAAACTTGGGAAGACTTCTGTAACTGGATCATGCGGAAAGAATAACTGAACAACAAGCACCGAAGTTGCTACTCAATTCAAGAATATATCCAATAGGGCGAAAGAGCTTAGGAAGATCAAAACTAAGATGGAGCGAAAGTGTCCTCAATCTTCTATGTACTTTGGAGATTCAGAACTGGGGAAAGCTGGCACAAGACAGATGAACGGAGAAAGATTATTGAGGAGGTCAAGACCCACCAGGGGTTGTAGAGGCAACAGTGATTATGATAATTAACATTTATATTGAGTACCTACTGTACGTAAAATGTTATTTTAATGTTTAAAACAGGAATATTTTATTTTATAATTAATATTTTTAATATTTAAAGCATTAACTTTGTGGTCAGACATTTTAACAAATTGTTATTTATGTTAGTATATAACATATAACCACTAAAAATTATGCGTGCATGTTGGCCTTATTAAATTTACTTATTAAATTTTGCGACTATCATCCCCCATTCGTATTGAAACCATAAGTTTTATTCAAAGCCGTTCGGAGAATGTAATAAGAGAAGAAAAAAACTAACCCATAAAAACCAAGTTTTTACAATACTCCCTTTCGCTTTGAATCAGGTTTCGTGGCTATCTATATACGCGTCGGGCTAATTACTCATTTATAATGATTCCAATTTGAAAAAACCATTAAAATTTCGAAAAATCCAAAACTATCCTATAATTATTATTTTTAATGAAAATTTGTTAGATCATTTTTATCGTCGCCACGATTCTTCCTGCAAAGTTTCAGCTCGATTCGATCACGGGATAAGGGTTAAAAATCGATCCAAGTTTTTTGTCAGACAAGCAAGCAAGCAGACGCTACGAGTTAAAAGAAAGGGAGTACCTAATAATGTTATTCTGTGCGCTCTGGCCGCAGCCTATTTAAACAATTCTAAGCGAGTAAATAGAACTTGATTTGAATTGCGAATAATTATTGTGTCGTGTGAAGAAATCCGGGGGAGAGAACTCCGAAACAGGCGTCGACCGCGCATGCACGTATCGTACGAGCGCGGGTTGTGTACAGCGCGGGCCGGCGCGGTGTTCCCACGTGCAATGGAAGCGTTAAGAGGCGAATCGGGGCTGCGTACGCCGAAGCGAAATATTCAATTCCCTCCTCACTTATTAAAATGGGTCGTATTCCTCCGCAGAGTCGGCGGGCAAAAACCCGCTCCGCAGGGCCGGCCGCGAGTGCACTCTGCGGAGCCGCCCGCGGCGCAGGGGCGGAGGAGGATATCTCTCGCTCCGCGCGCGCGTCCATTAGCGTTATTTACCCAACTTACGTGATTGTGATTCGCCTCTCTCCGGATTCCCCCCACGTACCGAACGGAAGAATGTTCCGGTTATTTTTTGTATTTATTCCGTGCGCGGCGGCAGTGTCCGCAACATGACACTTATTAAGTGTGCACTTTGCGGATCTGCTATCGGCGGTAATCAGTTACGGTGATTAAATTTAGTATGAAGCGCTTTTTATTTTAATTAATAAATACTTAAATGCGGCCGGATTAATCAGTGTAATTAAATGGAAGTCACCCGCGGTTATAATTATTAAGTAAATTTAAAAAATGTACTTTAGGTGTTTTATTATTTTTTTCAATGAATCAAAGTAGCAATAATCATACAATTATTCCAAAAATTATAACTATTCAATCTTATATCTAACATAGTTAAGATCTAACGATTCTCACTTTTTACCACATATTTTTGAAGGAAATATCTTTGGGTACGAAGAAAAAAATTAAAACTTTTTTACTAAGACATTATACTTTTAAGTTGTATTGACAGTTTTAGTTTACTACATATCTACTTCACTTTTCTACGTAATCGCCATTCAGTTCTAAGCACTTTTCGTGACGTTTCTTTAACCCTTTTCTCTGCATAGAAGTTCGATTTCTCTGGGATTTGAACCAGTCGACAACTGAAGTATTGAGTTGTCCACCAAGCCACCGTTTCAAATATAAGAACAGGAAGTGGTCGGGACTATATGGAGAGTGGTCAAAAAATTCTGAACGAAAATCTTGTTTACAGTTAGGACGATCACGCCGAATGGCAGTCTCCAGTGTCGTTTTATCTCTCACCAGTTTCCAACCTTTCCTTCACTTATTACTTTAGGTCCATATACAAGGCACAACTTCAGATGAATTTCAGCAGGTGAAGATCCTTTTGCACACAAAAATCGAATCACAGCGCGCACTTCACAACCGGCGAGAGAAACTACTGTCAAGGACATTGCTATCCGCATTGACCGACAGGCAAACGTCTTATGAAATTCAAAAATAACTTCAGTAGCTTCGTAAATATATATTGATGGATGGCCCCACATGCGTTAAACTGTGTTCAGACCCGTTAACATTTAAATATAAGCTGACGACCTTTACTTTATGAATATGTCTAGCAAATTCTAGTTGGTGTTTCAACGCAAAGTATAAAATACAGCACGTGATTTTTTATGTATGCCAAAGAGGTACAACTGGTACGTAATACTGCGTAATACACGCACCCAATTTGTTTTCTAAATTATCTTCTCGAGTTCAAAATTTTTTTTACGAGTTGAGTAAATAAAAAAATTCTATAATGCGGACCGCATCCATGTCCTCGCATTCGCCTGTCGCCGTTGGCTTTTCAACTCCTTCCTCGCGGCCGTCGTTTCAACTCCGTCCTCGGCGTCAAACACAAAATAATACCCCGAGCCCGGCCGCCTGCCCTGTCGCCCCCGGCGCCGCTCCGCCCCGGGCCTGCGCTGTGCTTTTAGTGCCAATGAAACCCGCGGTCGGCGTAATGGTCCATCGAGATTATTCCAAAATCATATGCGAGAATAAATTGCGCATTGTTTTCGAAAATCGGACGTGTATTCATGTGGAGTTGTTTTTCATATTTTTACGGCGCGGTTGTTTTTACAACAATAACCCGACTTGTGAGTTTTGAGAATGTTAAAACGTTTTGCCTGTCGAAAGTTGCTTTTGAAATATTGAAATATTTGTTTAAAAATTTGCCAATATGTCTTTTGAAACATCAGTTTTATATTTTTGTCGCATTTATTATATATTAAAGTAAGGAATATGCGTTATCTATATTACGATTGCCCCAAAAACGATGTATGTAGTGCGCACCCTGCCATCATAAAAAAAAAAGCAACAAAGTAGCGAAATCGTATTACGTAGTAGCAGAATGTACGGATTGTTTTAAAATACATATAGTACATAATATTTAGTGTGTAGAAATATTATACACTTTATTTATTATTCGAGTCACTTAAAAAAACAACGTGTCAAATATTTATACACGTTAAATAATCTATATTACATGTGTATTATAAATTATATAATACACATCGCCACTTCCACATTTGATATTGGCAAGTGAGAGCTGTCATTGCCGCCCATATGTCAAACTTTTTACGGAATTTTGAATTTTTTGTTGTATGCCTTATTGTATTGAAACTGTATTAATATTATCCAGTAATATCCAGTGTGAAGCAAGTCGCAAACTTGATATGACGGAAGAGCAGTAGACGTAGGAATGAAGTGTGAAGAACGAAGAGTGTCAAATATAACCTCAGATCAACGTCTAGCTAAGTAGGAATGCTATTGCAGGTGTGCGCAGTGAGTATATTGAAGCATGACATTTACGCAAACATGTCCAATAAGGATTATTTAATGATGACTGATGTTAATTATCAACATTAAGTGATAATTATTAACATTTTTTTATGTGTCTAGACATAATTTTTTTATTAAATAGGTAATGAAAACTCTTTCAAATAGTATCGAAATGTCGGATTCCCCTAAATTTTGAAAATTCACTTAATTTTATTCAACATGGTTATGATTTAAGAAACAAAACAGTTCATATTAATTAATAATTAAACAGTTAATATTTAAAAATAGCCTAAGTATTCCCGTATACAATCAACAAATTATTTGTTTAATCAAATCCGTATAATTATTTACTTCATTAGGAATAAAGCCATAAATCTACAAGCGTGTTTGCATAGTATTTCCACTGCTGTGTAATTAGTATTTACCTACCTGTGCTGAAGGTGGGTGGGTGCTGTTCAAGGTTTTATAATGAATTAGTATTTTACTGTAATTACGCAATTTTCATTTTCCGTTTGCTGGTGTTTATTATTATTATATGTTTATATACTTTATTCCTCCATGTCTATCTTTTAGAATCCATGTTGTTGCCGCTATGTTGGCCACGGAAGGGTCACGGTCTTTGGAATTGATAAAACATTTGATTGTCACTCAACTCAAGTATTGAAAATGCCTAACTGCTACGCTCACATGCTAAGTCAAATATTTTGCATATTTCAAACGACGTGTAAATTATTGCAACAAAATTGGATAAAGTTATAAAATATATTAATTAAATAGATGAAAATTTTGGATTTGAATATAGGTATATTGAGTATAATGTGAGTCTGATTAAATATTAGATAAATTTAATTTGTATTAGATTAAAGTAAGTTCCAACAATACGGTTTTATCTTCAGAACATTTTTTTTTTATATAACTGAAGAAGGCGAAATCGGCTTTGCAGATGCAAATTAATGTTTATATATGAATATAAATACAAAAATTAATAAATTATGCAACCAGTAAGATTAAAAATGTTCTCAACTAAGAATTTAAAGATCTACTGGATTTAGTCGGCGTGCAGTTGAATAAACAAATCTTTTTTTACAATGTAAATACGTTCCAGTGAAAACCGTGTAGAAAAACCGCTTAAAAAATATATACTTTACATAAGTAGGTGAAAATATGTTCCTTAACTTACAAAACCGTGTAAGATGAAAAGAAGACTTGGTGTTTTTAATTATAAATCTATTTTGGTAATCACGTAAGAGTGAATCATTCATGCAAAAAATTATTTTTTGTAGACTGTTGTTATTCCAAATCATATAAAAAAATCGGAAGAAGGATTTCCAGTTTAATGAAAACTAATTGCAATCAATGTAAATTATTATTACTGATTATATTCCTAATCAACTTCATTACATTAATATTATGCCTAGTGATTTTATTACAAACTGGAACGTTGACATCTTCTCTTAGTATAATGGGTTTGTGCAATGGAACCAAAAATGGCGTCTTAACACAATCGAATATACCACGTTATCACATTACATTACGGCAGTCTTTTACTGCACCTCGATTCTGGTCCGTATTGGTATAGTTGATATCGTAAATCACGAATACGTTGATTCCTTCGGTTTATGCCTGCCACCAGTATCCCTGATAGAGTCGATGTGTGTTTTATAGATAGCCTGTTTTGTGCCGCTGCTCGCTCTTCGCCTGGGGGTAGAAAGAATTGATACATCGTATAAATCCGGCGCATAATAAATTGTATTCTCCATTACTTTGCGTTACAAAACGTCTCGACTGAATTATTTATGTATATTAGTTTCACATATATTTATGTAAATGTTGAATGTTAACATATATTCGTTAACTCATAATATTATGCCGGATGATAAGGTTGTTTAGATATTTGCTTTGGATATCATATCTGTAGAGCTAGGTGTTGCGGTGATCCATGAACAAAAACTTAAATATTTACGTACTAAGAAGAACGTACTATGATGAATTATTTTAGTATAATCTTTGTCTAACTTATTATTATAAATACTACTGTTGAGAAAATATTATCTTTGTTATCAATCTTGATATTATATCAATGTTCCCTTAGGAATTTAAAATATATCATCCATTACCTATCACACTTCTGATTGCTTACCTACATGGATGTTTGCCTGAGTTTCTTCACGGTTTCAGTTAATTTCAGGAAAAATATATTTAATTGTACCAATACGAATAGTCAACGAATCTAGCTAATCAAATATGTATCATTTGAAGAATGTGTTTTTTAACCTTAAGAGAAGTGTGCTGTACACAAAATAATGTATATATATTTTTGCATATACTCAAACAAAGCTAAGCGGTTATGGTATTTAGTTAAAAATATGTCATACTTGGTGTTTTGTTGGGTCGTTTCGAAAAATATTTTACATAATTATATTTAAAATTACACCCGTATCAAAGGTATTATTGTATGGCTGCTTAAATAACGTATTTTTTTAATGTTTAAGTTACTTCGACTTTATTCAGGATTGTTACATTTACTGAGAAGCATCATCGGGCATGTGAGATGTACAAGAAAAACAAGTCGCGTGTGTTTTTCTTGAATCTTAAAATTGATTATTATTCTCGAGTATCCCGTATATTTCACGATGCAAATATCAATAGTTCAAAGTAGGCAGAACCATTAAACTTTTGCCGGAGTGGATGTACGAGTACACCGCAAAATATTTCTAGCATCAAAAGTGAATCCGCCGAGCGGTCGCAGATAAGGATCCTTTCGTCGTCCTTGTGGCACCGCCGCGGCCATTTGCGGCGACTCCTCTCGGCGGCCATTTTATTACTTCTGCATTTGGTTTTGCCGAGAGAAAATGAATAATGTAGTGGACGACTTTGATCCGGTCGGGTTCCGCGGTCGTCCGGACGTGCGGCCTGCCATTGGAGTCGGTGAAACATTGTTCAGTTAGATTGTATAAAGTTTTCAAAATATCCCGAGACGGAACCTAGACATTTATTTAGGTTATCGACATTTCTATTTTTTATTCACTTTTATTATTATATCGTTTCGTTATTATATCCGTCAGTCAGAAAAAATGCGTTACGTTTTTCATACTATCCCCAAATAAAATATGTTTTTTCTTGTATATGTTTTGTTATATATGTAATATACGGGACTTGGCAATGAGAAGCAAATGAAAACACAGGAAATTAATTAACGACTTATTGATTATTATAATTAATTCACAAAGTTATCAATTTTAATAAATTAAACAACTTTTTATTAAGCACTCAACTAGTAACTCTATGTCTACCGGTTTCGATACCACTGTATCTTCATCAGGACGGACGCAAACTAACTATCCATTACTTATTCTAGCAAACAAATCAATTTTTGAACGGGGGCGTGGCTACAGTTATGGTGGGGTTAATTGAGAAGTGGACGCCGAAATGGGGAATATCATAAAATTTATCTGTTTATTAATTATATTGGCATTAGTGTTCAGGCACTTAGGCGTTAGTTAATGGGATACAATAAAATTTAAAAAAATAATAATAAAACCCAGATACAAACTTCTATTCGAACTTGCATAAAGCTTGATCCCTAGGTATTGCGCGAGTTATATTAACCCTTGTTGCTGTATAAATCTTTAAATATACGTATATCTAATCTGTAAATGTACTTAAAATTCTAATTACAACTTATTAATTACATTTTCAATTTGATGTAAGTTTTAATAACCTGCCAGTAAGTTTCCTTTGAAATTCATTAGATTTCGTTTCTGTTAGTTTTTCTCCTTCCCTTAGGCTGTTAATTCAAAGGAAATAATTTCGTATCTCTATTAAATATTATTTTGTATTTGTAGATAGATTCACAGATCCCAATTCTGGTGTGGAAAATCTTTGGTCGATACAATGAGGAATGAATAAATTAGGAATGTAATGCTAGCTGTGGTGTGGTAGATAGAATAAAGAAAGAAG
The DNA here is from genome assembly GCA_016648135.1 of Agrypnia vestita. Classification (NCBI taxonomy): domain Eukaryota; kingdom Metazoa; phylum Arthropoda; class Insecta; order Trichoptera; family Phryganeidae; genus Agrypnia; species Agrypnia vestita. The sequence continues at coordinate 3,713 of JADDOH010001087.1, read as the reverse complement.
TGCCGAGATAGTTTGATCATGAGGAACGTATGAGCGAGGAAAGGATGGTTAAGAAAATATATGAGGCGGGTGTTGAAGGCAACGGGAATAGAGGGCGTCCGCGAAAGACCTGGCACGATCAGACACTGCAAGTATTTCAGGATGGCCCTGTTAAAAGCCCCAACAACCGTAGAAGATGTATGAATGTAGCCGAAGCAAAAGTGGAGTGCCAAGACAGAAGAATACGGCGTTCTGTCCCCTCTGCCTAACCCTGCGGGAGAAACGGCGTGATGGTTAGTCAGTTAGTTAATTAATTCCGGATGATTGCGTCTTTACAAAAATGAATCTATATTTAGGTGCGTTTTACATAATGTATGCACGCTCCAGCCCTAACAATATTAATGGCCCCCATAAAGCATGATGTTAACCAGCCGAGCCCGCTGGCGAGTTTTCCTCCACTCGCTGGAGCAGTTAATAAAGCATTTTACTTTTATTGATGTGAAAAATACCGGCCGTCGCGTATCGCATTCCGGTCCGTTATAAATCAATTCGGTGGTGTTGGTTCTACTGGCCGATCGGCTCTTACAAATTATCGTCAAACGACTTTGGAGCCCACCTGCCTCTACTTCTCTCGCCAACAATAAATTATCTCACTTGTAGTGGAACACTGCACTTAAAATTACTATTTAAAATAATCTACCGCCGCAGAATTTGTTTGTTTCTTGTTGTACATTTGTTTCTTGTTGTAGCCAAAACAAATATGCCAATGAAAAAAAAACGAGGGAAAAATGATTCGGAAAAATTCGGATCTTTTTTTTCTCCTATCGATACGTGACTGCTCTTGACTTATATTAAAAATTGCTAGTTTTTTACGTTATACATTTTACCCATTACGGGGTAGGAGCGTTACGAGCAAGTTGCTCGAGTGTATATGCGCAATATATTATTATATCTGTTTTACGTATCACATGTAATTGACATGCCGAGTTTTTACGACCTTTCTGGCCGACGTTTCGGATCCCATTGCAGGGTCCATCATCAGGGCTGATGTCGGATAATGGACCCTGCGATTCGATCAGAAACGTCGGCCAGAAAAGTCGTAAAAACACAGCATAATACCCCAGAAGGCACAAACCATAAGATTCTGAGTGGCCGTGAACACCTTTCAACAGAACATTCTTAAAAAATAGTATATTTTGTTAAAATCTATTTTTTTAAGCGTGGTTAAATCAACGTGTTAACCTTTTTGTTCATGTTGTTTTACAGTAGCAAAATAAATATCACAATTAAGAAAGATCTTACAAAGCCTGTACACTGAGCGTGAAGCATAGATGTGACGTCCAATCAACCTAATGAAAGGGACAAAAGGCTGCTGGAAACTGCTGGTATATAATATGGTGATGTAGAAGAATTATTTAATTAATTATAGATAAACGCAAAGTGAGCGAAATGACATTTTAGAAGAAATATATGAAAACAGATTTTCTGTGTTCTGAAAACGGTTAGTCACGGAAAGTGTTTGTTTGGGTCTTATCCTTCGGTACCAATTATACTGAGTTTATAGGTGTCTCGTAGTATTAGTAGCAAAAACTTCGAAGCAATATTCTTTATATGTATAAATTTTCAACTTGAGATTCTTAACACTTTAGGTGATATGTTATACGGCTTGCCGTCAAAAAAAACTTTGGATCGATTTTTGACCCTTTTCCCGTGATCCAATCGAGCTGAAACTTGGCAAGTAGACTCGTGGCGACGATCAAGAAGATCTGTCAAATTTTCGTTAAAATAAATTAATAATTATAGTATAATTTCGGATTTTTGAAATTTTATTGTTTTTTTCAAATTGGAATCATTAGAAAAGTTTCAAAAGAAAAGGCAAGGAAATTTGAATTACTCCATCGGTATACATAATAGGTACTTCACTACGAATGTCGAAAATCTAAATTGAGTGACAAATGTTTTTAGAATTTAATCTTGAAGTGTCTTATCAAAGCTCAAAACATCTGACATTTTAGAAATATATTAAATTACTGTTAAGTTTAGTGTTATGTTATATGTTTTAATTCGTCTTTAATTGTTGTTATATTTTACAAAGAAAGGGAGTATAATAAAAACTTGGTTTTTATGGGTTACTTTTTTTTTTCAATATTTTTGACTTATTTTCTGTAAAACATTGAACTATCACCTAAGTTACTTATTTGGATTATCTTCTTAACCGTCGACATTTCACTTAAAGTGTAAAGAATTCAAAATGGAAAGAGGAAGACTCCCCCGAAATTTTTGCTACTAACTACGATACTCTATGGAAGGAAAGGAGAAAACGGCCAATGAAAATATTCATGAGTCAGTTACTGGAGTGGAGCAAAAGCTGCCGGGAAATTAAAGGCTATTACAGTCATGGAATGTTCTTAAGAAAACGAGAAAATGTGTTAACCATATTTGAAAATTAATTTTCGAATAAATGGGTGAGATATGGAAATTCTTTCGACAGAATACATGCATACCTTCTTTCAAAAATATGGAAAGTATGGCATTGCATTCGAACTATCGAGTACCATCCACCTTTTGGCAGACCGACGTCCCGACGCCCACCCTCCTCCACCGAGGCGCGGGAAGCGACTTCACCGCGCGCCACTTCCAACCGCCTCGCTGTAGACTCGTACAAACCGTGTCAAGTGCGCTCTGCAGTCACGCGGTACATCCTGCAAATGCACGGTGTCACCCGCGCTTCCTCGAAATGTGCACCCCGATGACTCGCCTCTTTTTACCAAGGTGGTATATTTTACTCTCCGCGCACTCATCTGGCCGGCTCGCGTCGTGTGCGCATGCGGCCCCCTACCGAGGGGTCCCCCGCGCCGCTCTCCGCAGAACGAGTCGAACCGTCGCGGCGAACGTACGCTCGCTTCGCGTCTCCGTGTACTTTCATTGTGTATTACATGTTTACATCAATAGCCAAATACTAAGGCTTCAGTCGGTCGGTATTTATTTTAAAACTGGTACTTAATTTTTTTTATTACCATCGCGCGTTGTTCGGCATGGGCGAAAGCCTCACGAAGAAGGATTCGCGTGCGGGTTTTACAAAAATCAATATCGCGCTTCTCTCGCGGTGTGCCGTGCCTATTACTGGTTTCTTTATTCTTCCCGCCGTGTAGGCCGGCGGTTACCTACACTTCCGCCGCCGAGCCTCCCTTCTCGGATGCGACTGCTCGCTTCTACCTAACGGATAGTTTGCCGATGTAAAGTTATTCGTCTATTGTAGTGTCTCAGCTCCCAGCTGCTTGTTGTCATCTGTCCTGTGCGTATATTCATAACCCGATGGATTTAACGGGGGCCCTATAGTGATACACCTTACTGGATACCTGCGCTTCCTTTGGGATTAATAAGTGTCATGTGAAAATCGTGTGCTTGTTCCGGAGTAGTTTTGTGGATATGTAAACACTCCGAGTCCTCGCGGAAATAAGTGCTACGAAAGGTGATAATCAGTGCTAACGTCATAACGTTACCTGTGCTTTCATGTTGTGGTAATAGATAATATTCACACTTGGAATTGGTGTTATTTTCGACTGGCCATTGTTAATCTGTCATACCGCGAGTTTCATCTGCGCGGTCGTGCTATTTAAGTTGCGCGATCGTATCTGAATCGTAGCCATCCTCCTCTAGTGTTCGGCTTTCGGTGAGCCGCCGAGCGATCTGCGACTTTAAGGTTTTTGTGACCGAAAATTGCTATCATAGTG